>ML685768.1:5775188-5794488 GCA_007922175.1 Pelusios castaneus
GCTGCCATCCGAAGCCCTGAAGCCCCGGGGCTGAGCTAGGGGGCTGGCTCGAACCCTCGCTGGTTCGGGCCAGCCCCCAGCTCAGCCTCGGGGCTTCGAGTGACAGTGGGGGCTGGCAACGCAGCCCCTGCCACCACTGGAAGCCCTGCAGTTGGACTAGGGGGCTGGCTGAGGGCAGTGCATGGTGGGACAGGTCCCCACCATGCACTGCTCTTCTATCGCAAAGGAGCGTTCACATTGCGATAGAAGCACGTATGTACACACAAAGGCGCTATATTTATAGCGCTTTCCTTGTCCCGCAATAGCTTATTGCGGGACAAGTTTATTGTGTGTACATAGCCTGAGATCAGGATCCCCTGTGTGCATTTAACTCCCCCCGCCCCCAGGCGCGCACGCGCACACGCACACGTACTCTCTCTCTCTGTGTGTGTGTGTGTGTGTGTGTTTACACTAGAGAGCTTTGTCAACAGAACAGTGGAGGAGTGCAGACTAAGTGCTCCTTCCATTGACGTAACTTTCCTGCTATGCTGACATCATAAAACCATCTCAGTGAAAGATGTAGGACAGGCTTATGGCAGCTTAGTTAGGGAGACTTACATCGCCTGTGAAACTGTCATTCTTGTCCGCTGAGAGCTGATTAGCTGGTCTCTGCTCCTGGCTGCAAATGGGGTGAGAAACCCAAATGCCTGGACTCTCTTTCTCGCTGTGAACAGGTTGAGAAGCCTAGTTGCTTCCCCACACAGACTGCAGGGAGCTGGGGCAGCTAAGCAGTACAAAAAAAGAATCAATCCAACAAGTAGTTCAAAGTCCTTCCATTAACTTTTAGCTCGGCTATGTATTCTTGCACTCCCACGTGGATCAGAAGGGTTTGAACCATTCAGCTCTATAGCACACACCTTCTGCACTAACTCCTGGAGTAACCCAGGGGGAAAAGCGTGTTATGTGGACAAGGCCACACAAAAACACCACACATTGCCAGTGGGTTAGACAAGTACCTGTGGGACAGCAGCAGCATACTAGGCCTCCGAATTCTTGTTTTCCTGCCTCCATGGATAGATTGTACCCTAGTGACTTCAAAGAGCATCACCAAAAATAAGTCTTGCCTCATGCCCTTATGTTTGGGTTATCTGTGAGAGCTGAAACTGAGATCTCTGGCTGTAAAAGTGCAATTCCCTACCCTCTAGCCAGCTAAAATTCCAAACCTCTAAGCACAGAAGTAGCAGCTCTCAGATTTCTCTGTAGGGTTGAGAGGCTACAACACATTGTGTTATAGAAGCATGTTACAGAAGCACATTATTGAAATATCCCTTCTTAAAGACACTGGCAAACTAAATGGATCACTTGATGTTTACATGAGTTGTAATCCCAGCTCCTCCTTGCTGATAGTTTTGCTCATAGACTTTAAGGTCAGAAGGGACCAGTACGATCATCTAGTCCGACCTCCTGCAAAATGCAGGCCTCAAGACCTCACCCACCCACTCCAGCTATAGGCCACCAACCTATGACAGTTATTTACCTCCTTAAATCATGATTTAAGGACTTTAAGATACAGAGAATTCACCGCTCCCTTTAATAAGCCAAGGTTTCCTACCTTGGAGGCAACTATGATTCACCATTTTCACAAAGATAACAGAGCTTGCACAACATCACTTCAAAACAGAACTAGGAAGAATGAAATTAATATGATAGGACCAAGTCTCATCTACATGAGAACAACTATACTGGACTACCTGGTTCTATTCATTCCCCTGAAGTATTGGCCAATGTCAGGTGCTTCAGAGAGAACGAATAGAACGTGTTGTCTGAGCTTGCAGTTCAGAGCACTTTTCATTAGGCTACCATGTATGTGCATGGAAGCTTGTATTTCTCCATATCCCTTTTCCAATATCATATACCTGGTGCAGTTTTTACTATGAGGCCTTGTCTGCACTACAGAATTGTGTCACAATCAAAAAGCACCATCAATTGCTTGTGAATATTCACACAATCTTTCTGTTGATAGAGCGCATCCACAATTGGTGCTCTACCATTGACAGTGAGGAGAGTGCATTGCGTAACTCATCTTCTGCACCAGTTGTGGGAAGGTGGAGTGGATACCAGTGCATCATTGGTACAGGCTCAAAATCCATGATTCCGTTTTTTTCAATCCATCATTCCACATCTCAACTGTGTTTTGCAGCATTTTCAACATCGCCTGTCTGAAAGGATGGATGCTGCACTGCTCTCCACGGTTGTGATTTATGACCACAGTATAGATTCTCATGTAGTCATCATTTGTTCCCAGTCTGTAATCCCTTTAGCCTTCTGTTCCAAATGTTTTTATTTCTTCTCTCCAATATGTTTGTTCTTTTGGTGAATCAAATCAAGGCATAATCTCTTTGTATTTCACAACTGAGCATTGACACACCTTGAAAACTTTGCAAATATATGTCTGTTACCGGAACATGTGCTCACCCATGTTATTGCATTGGCAGATTTAAGTGGAATAAAGTTAAAGCACTTTGACCTTCCCTTATATCTAGGAACGGTGGTTGGAAAAACTGGGTATGTGCTGGCAGACGTTCATTTGCACACTGACTCCTCACCTGGGTCTTTCCTCTAGAGTAGACTTTGGATCTACTCAGGCCGCATCTCAAGTTACACTCCGGTGATGGAGACTTCTCGCAGTTACTAGACAAGCACATTTCAGCACTCTTTTTAAAAATACACTTTTATTCAAAAAGGAATAGGTTTAATAAAACACTGCACATGGTTTCAGTATTGAAATATTAAGCTTCACATTTTACACATGTAAATATATTACAAAGTCACTTTCCATCAATTCAGTTTATGTTGCAGCATTTTCCCCATTGTCTTGGTCTTTCAGGTCATTTAATCATCACCTTCCAGAATCCATGGAGATCAAAAAATCAATTTTTTTGGTAGTCCTGAAAAGTGGAAATTAATGTTCATTTAAGTAATTTAATTTGCATCAGTACTGATAAATGAGGCACGTTTCCAACCCCCCACTCAGGGTTTCAGAGGACATGTGCTCAGCAAGAATTGTGAGCAGGCAGCTTCTCAGAGCTAATTTCAGTCCAGCTAGCACAGGAACAGTAGCAGCAAAGACAGTGCAGTGCAGGCAACAGTGTGGACGCAGACTGAGCACGTACCAGTGATGCTGTCTGGATTAAGGGTAACCATTTATAATATTGATTGCAATATTGCAAAATTACAGAAATTCATACAAGATGTGCCATGTCAGGTACCACTGGGAAGGTTATAATTCACTAAAATTGATAAACACATTTCTACTACAAAGTTCTTGGTATGTATAGTATATTTGTACTTCAATCTGTGCTGTGTTTCTGGGTGATGCCTCAGACAGGATGATAGCAGCACTAAGCTTAATGGCCTATTAAGGGAACTAAAGGTACCAGGAATCCAGTGAAAGAATAACTTATAAGTCACCAGGCCATGCAAGAACATGAACAAGACGACTCTGGGGCTTTGCCATGCCACGTGCTGGGTGATTGTGTTTGAGGCAAGCCACGTGACAAAGGGACATTAAAAGCAGCTGCACCATTCCCATCTTGTCTTCATTTCTGCTTGCTACCTCTAGATCACCTCATCTACAATTTCCAAAGGGGTAGCCGTGTTAGTCTAGTTCAGCAAAACAAAGAAGTCCTGTGGCACTTTTAAAGACAAAAAAAATTTATTTTTCACATGAGCTTTCATGAGTGAAATTCCACTTTGTCAGATGCTAGAAAAATGGAAAACTTTACAGTACGGGAGGGAAAAATCCCGTGATTACACTTCACTACATCACATCAGATTACTTCATCAAATCAAACAAGAGTTGTATAGATTCAAAGTGTGGAATAACATCTCAAAGTGGTGAGGTTCAGAGAGGCGAGAATCACTGTTTGTAATGTAGTTCATGTCTCTATTCAAACCCAAGTTAATGGTACAAAATTTGCATATGAATTCTTACTGTGGTTTTGCTTTGACGCTTTGATTTAGAATTAGACTGTTTAAGAATTGTAACAGAATAGGGGATCATGTCAATCTCCCCAGTCACTTCGCAAAAGATTGGTCTGTTACAATTCAACAGGCTAATTCTGAATCAGGCATGGCTCAGGGCACTGCTCGGCCCATTTGGGGCCCGTATCCCATGGCACCGATGCCACTGGGTTCTAGGAAGGATGGAACTAGGCTGTTTTCAGAGATAGATGACAAAACTAGGAGCAATGGTCTCAAATTTCCATGGGGGAAGTCTAAGTTGGATATTAGAAAACTTTTTCATTAGGAGCGTGACAAAGCTCAGCTTTGGTGCAGCTGCTTTTAATGTCCCTTTGTCACGTGGCTAGGGAGCTGGTGGAACATCCATCCTTAGAGGTTAAGGTGCAGCTTGACAAAGCCCTGGCTGGAATGATTTATTTGGAGTTGGTCCTGCTTTGAGTACGCCATTGGGACTAGATGACTTTCTCAAGTCCCTTCCAGCCCTTATCTTACGATTCTATGATTATCCCTACCACTGCTCCAACGACTTTACAATTCATCAGTTGTACCTGTAGTGTTGATATTAGACTGCTTTCCTACCTTTTATTAGAACCAAGAGGAAAGACATAAAAGAACTTGGGGCATGTCTACACTGCCATAAAACACCCTTGGCTGGTCTACATCAGCTGACTAAGGCTTGTGGGGCTCAGGCTACAGGGTTATAAAATTGCAGTGTAGATGCAAATAATGAGAATGTGCTTAAATCTACCTTATCCAGAACTTCAGAGACCTGACTCAACATGACTAAAAGGTCCATGTCCCCAGTCCAGAGACCAAGTGCACAACTCCTCCCCTCCACCCAACTGTTCTAGAGACATAGATGAGGGCCATAGACTCTCAATCAGGAATAAAAGGGTGGAAATGAGATGGAGGAGGCCACATCACTCTTTATGGTCTTCGTTCCACACATCAGGAACCATAAAGGACTTGCTTGTTTAGTCCTGAGGACACCACTGTCTCAAAGCTCAGGAACCCTGTGCAGGTACATTCTACACAAGAAAATAGGTAGAGCCACAAAGAACAACTTAAAATGGGATAAAAATTACTGGGGCTAAAGTTTAGCTATAAAAGTAAGAATATGTTGACAAGACAAGGAAACATTTAATGTACATCAAAGTCCTGAAATGCTCAGAATCTGAATTCTACTGAATATAGGTCACCAGTTAAACAAATAATTCTCTTCATGCAAGAATCTAAGAGAACTTCTTAATCAGGTAACAATTATAGGATAAAATGTATTAAATACTGGGATGTAGTTTTGGATATTGACAGAACTTCTAAACTGAAGTTATTCTACACCTTTGAATCTACATGGAATATAGGATATTCCTTTTAGCGATTAACAGAACAAAAACAAGTCACCAAAGGACTAAGGTTGATGTTATGGACTCAGATTTGGACAGTTTAGAGAGCAGTATTTTGTTTGATCATACAGATGATACATAGTCTTCTATACCTATATCTATACCTTATTTCCTTAAACTCTAGGACAGTACCTAATATTTACTGTGTATCTTCAATTTAAAATAAAAAAATATTAAAATGCAAAGATTTAGAGGAAAGTTACCTTGATCTATTCCTTCTGTTCTCTTCCTTTTTAAACTTAAAAGTGAATTTTGTTGTTCCTTTAAGGCTTCTACAGGACAGTTTGGTCTTGGCAATTGACTTCCTGGAGTTGGTCCTGGTCGGTTACTAAAATATTTCTGTTTCAATGCCTTAAAGACATGAAGGGAGAAAGCTAGTCAGGTTCTTATTGTGCACAAAATTGATTTGAAGCTATACTCTCTCCTTTTCTTGACCTCCCAACTTATAAATTGTAATTCCATCTATAAAACATTTTAGTTTGCAATTGTATGCAAAAGTAGCTACAAAAATCCAAGGTTTCAGATTCTCTGCGACTTCCATGTAGTTTTCTCAGTGTACAAGTCCAGATAATTTGTCTATTATCTGTATAATGGAAGTGCCTAGAGTCCCCAGCCAAGATCCAAACCCCATTGTGGCAGATGCTGTACATGCACGTAGTATCAGTTCCAGCTCCGCAGAGTTTGCAATCTAAATAGCCAAGATAGAAAAGGAAATGGGCACAGAGATTAAGTGACTTTTACAAGGTCTCCAGTGAAACCCTCTGGCAGAGCCAGAGATTGAACCCTGGTTTCTCAGAGACTTCTCTCTCCTTCTATTATCCCATTATCCATTATTCCACGACACAAAAAGGGCTGCCTAGAATGGAAAAATGATTAAAATTTCTATGGAGCTTTCTCATCAACAGAAAGATTTTTTGGTTTTACCCTGTGCTTTGGATGTGCCTTTTTATATTGGTTCTTTCCGAACATTTCACTCCCAAGTATAGGTTTGCTAGCAAAAACTTCTCTTGAAGAAATATCCACCTTCCCTACTACCAGTCACAGAAGCCTTCTGGCCACCATGCTGGAATTCTCTATCTGTAGAGGATCTGAAAGCAGCTGTCTGAAGGTAGAGCAGATGTGAGGGAAATTCTTTTTAAGGATGATTCCAACTGGCTATCCTTTTTGGGATGTCCGAGTGTGGACACGCAATAACTAAATACTACTCTGGCAAAAAAGTGACCATTGCCAATAATACTCAATGGGTTGCTGAGAATTCTTCATAGCTGGGGGAAGGGGAAAGGAGCGGGTTTTTTTTTTTAAAAAAAATTTGTTAAAAAAAAAATTAAGCTCTGTCTTCACTAAATTTACCATTCCATCTTGAGCAGGGTGGTTGGGATGGGACTGCAAAGATTAGTTTAAAGAGCCTGTTGGAAAACATTTTCAGACTAACTGCCTTCTCATCCATGGCCCCTTTTTAATCCTCCTTGAATGAATGCTCAGGGAGACATCCAATAACAGCAGCAGCAATACTCAGAATATATTTTAAAACCCTGCAGGGAACAATAGTTTCTTGGCATCCTCTAGGATTGCTTTGCCTTATTTCTGCATTTGTAATCCTCACTCTGCTTAGAGGGAGACAGGGCCAATAACTCAGAGTCATACGAGCATGGAGATGAAAGCTTATGCTTTTCTCTGATGAGACTAGAATAGGTGCTGAGAAGATAGGTCAGGTGCCTGTTCTTAAACAGCTGCCTATGGCGCAGGAGCTCCTGACTCCAAAATGGCTACCATGACCCTGCTATGAAGAAAAGAGCCAGCAAACTGATTTCTTCTTGCTGCTGTTGGTTCGCAGGACCCTGAGGAAGGGAGTAGTTGTTTGGACCGCAGCATGCCCAGTGGAGCGCCCATGTAGCCTAGGCTGACCAGATGTCCCCGATTTCCAGGGACAGTACCAGATTTAGGTACTCTGTCCTGGGCAATAGCTGTCCCTGGAAATTTCCCAGTTGGCTTTGTCACCAAACAGTGGTTAAAAATGAGGCAAAATTGTAATAAATAAATCCAACAATAATAAAATGTTACTGCTGCACTACACTTCAGATTTTACTTGTATGCAGGGCTATCCCTAGAGGGTGCAGGGCCCGGGGAAAATCATACTGTGTAGCCCCCCCTCCCCAACATTTTTATAGGCATGAAATCTGGGGCTGTCAGTTATCAATGTCACTGCTCAAGCAGAGCAGTGAAAATGACAAGTAAGCCTGTGGGTAGAGCCCATCTCCTGGTTCCAGGACCAGGCAAACTGCTGGGCTCTCCACCTGGCTTTTTGAGCACTGGGCTTTGAGCCAGGGGGGGGGGGGGGGGACGGGGACCACTGGGGCAATATGTAGATGGCTGCTGCCAGCTCAGAAGGTGGGCAGCTGCCATCCATGCTGAGCTGAGATGAAGGAAGTTGCCTGGAATGCAGGCAGCTGCCCATCTTTGAGCTGGGGTATGGGGGGCTGCTGCCTGGTGCAGAGCAGGGATGCAAGAGGCTGGCTCCTGGCTCCCAGCTGCGAGGACACAGAAGGCTCCCACCAGGTTCCCAGCCAGGGCATGGAAGACTGCTGCCTGGATTCCAGGGACTCAGGCAGCTGTCACCTGCCTCCCTAATGGGAACTGGGATTGGACAGGATGTGGACAGCTGCTGCCCAGTGCCCCAAAACTGGGAAATCCCCAGAAATTGTTCCAAAAATCTGGTCAGCTTAATGGAGCCCCCTATCCGCAGGGAGGAAGGAAGGTGACTGGGCCCCAGGTTTTTACCATGCATTTGTTCTGCTGACTCGTGCTTCTGAAGCCTTCCTGGCTTGAGACACCTGGCCATGGAGACTAGTCCATGTCAGTGGCTGTGGCTTGGGCTCCACTGTCCTAGGCACTTTCTTCAGCAGCTCGCCCTATTGGGCCTCCCATTTGCCTGTGGTCCCTGCTGCACTGTCCTGGGGCATGGCAGCCTGCTTTGTAACTGCAATTGCCCCAAGGTTGGGGGAACAAAAAGGAGCACTTTCCCCCCTTCAATACTGTCAGCCAAAGGTGCTGAACACAGGGTTCAGATCCTGCCCTTCACCTTTTTATGCTTTGCAGCCATTCTCAGAGCTAATTTGAGGGGAGGGCTTGATTAAAATTTGCCACAATTGCCTGATGCTCCATGAGGTACATTTTAAATGGCCCTTAAGCCAGCAACCTCACCGGGCCAGCCCAACCATATAGGTGAACTAGGTGGTCACCTAGGACATCAAGCTTTAAGGGGCACCAAGTTAGATAGAGAATTTTTTAAATATATTATCTCTTAACAAGTGGGGGAGAGGGCACCAAAATCATAGTTCACCTAGGGTGCCAAAAACCCTTGGGCCGGCCCTGAACCTCACACACTAAAAGTGGAGAGCGCAGGGGGGAAAAAGAACCTAGAAAAAGAAAAAAAAGAAAAATAAAACCAAACCAGGTTTTGGACAACCTATAAAGGTTTAGCCTGCTGCACCTTTGAAGGCAGAGGAAATTCTGAAGGAGCTCTTCGTACATTTTAGGGACAGAAGGGACCATTGTGATCACCTAGTCTGACCTCCTTCACAGCAGAGACCACAGAACTTCCTCTAAAATAATCCCTAGAACAGGTCTTTCAGAAAAGCATCCAATCTTCATTTAATAATTGTCAGTGATGGAAAATCCATCACAATCCTCGATAATTGTTCCAGTGGTTAATTACCATGTCAAAAATTCATGCCTTATTTCCAGTCTGAATTTGTCTAGCTTCCGCTTCCAGCCACTGACTGGTGTTTTCAATATTCTTCTAGACTGAAGAGCCAATTATTAAATATGTTTTCCAGGTAGCTAATGATAGTCTAGTCAAGTCATCTCTCAACTCTTTTATTAAAGCTAACTGGATTGAGCTCGAGTCTATCATTAAGAAATATTTTCTAACCCTTTAATCATTCTTGTGGCTCTTCTCTTAAAATTTCTCCAACTGTAGGCACCAAAACAGTAGGCAGTATCCAAGCAGAGGTCAGACCAGTGCCCAATGCAGAGATAAAATAACCTCTCTGCTTCTACTCCTCATTCCCCTGTCTATGCCTCTCAGGATCACATTAACTCTATTGGCCATAGTGTGACACTGGAAGCTCAGATTCACTTATTTATCCACTACCAGTAAACCCCTGATTCTCTAAAGACTCGCCGCTGGGCGCGAATTTGTGTAAGAGAGCCGCTGGGTGGGCGGGAGGGCAGCCGTGTGTGCGAGTTATCTAATCCACAGGCTTATGCACGGCATGGACGTGGATTCAGCTGCTGTGCGCGCATAGCTGTATCAGTTATATGCACGCGCAGGAGCTGCGTCCACGTCCCGCCGTGCATATATACAACTGTTTAGTTATATAGATTATCCAAATCTATTTCAGAATCACTGCTTCCAGGGGAATGAGTTATCAAACATCAAACTCTGCCTCCTGTAGCATAGAGACTGAAGAACCCAACAGTACTGAATATATGGATCAATTTCCCAAAGTGACAAAGAAAAACTGTCACAGATCAGCTTTTAGCAACAGATTTGATATGAAAATTCTGGGCTCCCATTGTAAAAGCCAGAAGTCAAGAGTTAACAGAAACTGAAAAGAAATATTCATATGAATTTATGATTTAAACAACATTTATAAAATAAGGGATGAAAGGTCCCGTATTAAGACATGTAAAGCTCAATGTTCACCATATATCTGAACAGTGTATTAATTCCACAATCAGTCACGTGGCCAGTACTGTCTCATTGTTTCCTTCTACTCCCTCATGTGTGTGTCCATCTATTGTCCTAGATTGTGCATTTGGGGCAGGAGTCACTTTTTTCTTCTATATATAGTTTTTTCTTCTACCGCAGCGGGGTCCAGCCGAAGACTAGGACTCCTAGGAGCTATGGTTCTGGTAATGCAAATTAGTGTTGGAAATGTAGGATGTAACTAAAAAGAGTGTCAAAAAAGCTTACAAGCCATATAGCTTTCATCCTCAACTTCAATGCAGATCTGTAAAGGGAGATTTTCCAATACAAGTGGCAGACAGACACCTAACTTTTAACAGTCATTTATGCCTTTGACAGTCTCCTCTGTAGCATGAGAAAGAGTACAGAAGAGTAGTTACATACTCAGAGCAAGATGGGGTTCTGGCCATGGCAGGGGCTCCTATGTAATTCAATACAAATAATAGATATCATTTAATCTCAAACCTGAACAATTACTCCTCGTCTCCAAGAGACACTTAACTGATGTTAACAGAAGATGTTAGTATGTACACAACCTATAATATACAATAAAAACAAAACAATCTACGATACCTGTGTAGCTGTGACCCTAGTACAAGGATTAAATATGAATAGACCTTGGAGTAGATCTAGCAGGTCATCACCAGCTGCACTGAAGATATGTTGAAGTGGCATTCCAGGGAAGCTTTTAAATGTTACATAATCTGGAAGACTACACATGCCCTAGGAAAAGAAAATTGGAAACAAATTAATAAAGGAAAGCTTACACCTCCAATGAAAGGAATTGCCAGAGTGCAGTCTATGGATCAGAAGAAAGTCAGTCAACTTTAAAAAAAATTTTTCTTTTTTTTTTAAAATCATGCTGTCAATTTGTTTTTATTGAACTGATGTCATTTCAATTTAAAACTAAATGTAAGAAACTTCTCAGTTTTGTGGTTTTACAACCAGGCTTCCCTTTTTAAAGGATTTTTTCCTACTACTACAGTGCAAAGAGACCCACAAATCATGAAAGTAAGTAAAATGACGATGAAAGGGAACTAGCAAAGATGACTATTCCCCTAAAATGACCAAATGCACAAACAAATTGAAAATATTTTTCCCTCTAATCTTTCCTTATTGACAAGTTCCAGAGGCATAGCCATGTCAGTCTAGTTCAGGAAATAAACAAAGGGCATGCCGACACTAGAAAACGTTAGATTGACTTTGTTAAGTCAACTTAATAAGGTCAACTTTAAGTCGACCTTAAGTGGACTTAAAGTTAAGTCGACTTAATCCACTTTGTTAAGTCAACTTAACTGGCGTTAATAAAGTCGACTTAAGGGTTACTCCCCATCCACACCATCCTTAAGTCAATTTCAGGTTTAAGTCGACCTAATGGGCAGTTGTTATTAAGTCAACTTAAGCTTTCATTCAGTCAATTTAAGGAATTTCTTAAGTCAACTTAATGAAAGTCAGGTGTAGACATGGAGTAATTTAGGTCAATTTAAGGGTCCTTAAATCGACCTAAATTGCTAGTGTAGACATACCCAAGGAGTCCTGTGGCACTTTTAAAGACTAACATTTATCTATCAACATGAGCTTTCATGGGCAGAATCCCACTTCATCAGATGCATGAATTGGAGGGTACAGTATGAAAGGGATATATACATGCAAAGAAAGATAAGTCATAAAGTCAGTTCAGAATTATTTCTGCAAACCGAGCAAGTTGTTTGGATTTAAACAATGTGAAAAAACAGATAAAGTGGGAAGGTTAAAAGGGGAAGAACCCCTTTCGTAATGAGTAAGCCAGCCCATATCTCGGTTCAAATCCAAGCTAATCGTGTCAAATTTGCATATAAATTCTAACTGCAGTTTCCCTTTGAAGCTCTGATTTGAAGTTTTTCCTGTAGAAGCACTGCAACTACCATGTCTTTCACAGAATGTGCAGGGAGGTTCAAGTATTCCCCTAATGCAGGGGTCTGCAACCCAAAAGATAAGAAGAGCCATTTTTGAAAATTCCTTCAACAACAAAGTGTTTTGAGAGCCACAATGGGTGTAGCCTCATGGTGGGAGGTGCAGGGAGGTGAGCCAGGATTTCTGCTGCGGGGTCCCCTTGTGCAGGGGGGGGAAGCCTGGAACTTGGCATGGGCTGCCCGTGGGGTCCCTGGTGGCTAGGGGAAGCCCCGAGCGAGGCATGGGCCTCCTGCAGGGTACCCCGGTGGTTGGGGGAGCCCAGAGCTGCAAGGGGGCAGTCAAAGAGCCGCATGTGGCTCCAGAGCCACAGGTTGCAGACCCCTGCCCTAATGGTTTTTTAACGTTACCATTCCTGATTTTTGTAATTCTAGGAGTTATTTCCAGTAAAAGAACATACAAGATTTTCAAAAAAAGCAAATTTTAAGTTGGTCTTTCTTAACATGGACATCATTGGCAACAACAACATGGCAGACTATATTCTGCCTAAGCAATACTCTGCAACTGCTTCCGGAATGGGAAACTGAAGAACATTTGAAAAATAATAGAGCCAACCAGACAAATTAACACCTGTTCAAGTTGCAATAATGCATCTCTTACAAATACATAGCTTTCATCCAGTTTGCAAGCCACCTCTCTTCTTCCCCCAACATTATATCATACAAAGTTACATTGATAGACTTAAGATTATACTGCTTTAAATTTTAACCAAGCACATCACAGCATGTTAGAATGGCAGACAGGATGAGTGAATGAATTACATCTCTTCTGTATAGTCTACAGGAAGTGGGGGAGAGGGGAAGGAGGAATTAAGGTTCTTAAATGTGTAGATTTACAACATTTGTGAATCAATTTGAGTATATTCTCTGTTTTGACCAAGTATCTAACAAACCAGAATTTCTTCAGAGCTATAATTTTCATTAAGCACCAAGGACACTTCCTTCTGAACTACAGTATGCCAACATAACTGTTTTGAGTCAAAATACATTTGCAAATGCTTATAAGCTACCTGGCTATATCAAACAAGATGAAATGAAAAAGCATTAAATTGTCACTCTTCCATATTGTCCCATGACTATCCTATGATGAAAGGCTATAATGAAAAATTCTAGTTTCTCACAAGTTACCACATGCTATTATATTTGTAGGTATCTGATCTAATCAGCAGCTTTTGAAACCCTGACTGTCTTCTGCACTTTACTTTGTAAAATCAGCCAACAGTCTTTTTGACGTATTTTTCAAGTATTCTGGTAAAACTTTAAATGTAATCCAAATAGTTGACAGTGTTAGGCATGAAGCCTTCAGACCCGCTTGCAGGCCTGTGTACCAGGTCCTCAAGCACAGTTGGTGCTGAAAATATAAGATAAGTTGATATCTTGTACACTGCTTAACATTCCTGCTTGTCTTTATCTCTAAGGATCCCAACTCCATTCCCCCACACCAGCCTATTCCCTCTCATCACACACACCCTTTGATGTATTTAGATTGTTCTGCACACATTCTTCACTTGCCCTTACTACCTCCTTCCCCTCCTGAAATGTAGCATTGTCTGCCTTTGAAAGTTAAGAACAGAACAAACCAGGAGAGATGAGAAAGCATATATAAGAAGTTGCTGCACTGGTGTTACTCTGAAGCTATTTGTTCAGACTTCCCATTGTTGTCAAATAAACTCTTCAGCATTATCTGTGTGGCTAGATTCTTTGGAGAAAGTATCCCTTTTGCTTAACAGTAATATAAAAAGCGACTGTTGAAATAGGCTTGTTAAGTAAAGGACTTACTGGCCACTGTTCTTCTGTTGGAGTTCCCAGTGTTTCAAATATTTTTGTCAGCTGATCAAGATCAGAGTCTCCTGGCAAAAAAGGAACCTGTAGGAAGGCAAATACAACAGTGATTCCGATTTAAGGGTTTAATCAACTTTTGAATGTGAACTCCCAGGGAACAACAACTTTGATTTTTCACTTGCTGAACTTATTGTACTAGTATAGCAACATAGCTTTGGAAACCAACCGTCTGTAGACGGGCACAGATGCAATGCTTGGTACTTCGCAGTAATGTCTACACAGGTTTTTAATGCCATTTACACCGAGGTATGACATTGACCTCATTACTAGACTTTCCATTATGAATGGAAACAGCCATTATGTAAATGAGATTGGGTGGAAAGATGCATACCTTTGTACTACTAGAGATTTTAAACATACCACATTGAGTAACTTAAAAGTCTGTGTAGCCGCATGTTTTAAATTCATCCTCAATCCCTTTAGTGCCCACAACTAGCGAAGAAAGAGGAAGACTGATTTTGGAGACCAATTAGGTTTTGTATGAAGTACATTAGAATGCAATCCCCGATGACAATATTATGAGTTAGATGGTTTCCACTTGCACAAAAATAATAGGGCATTGACTCACTGGGTTAAAATTGCCTAAAAAGTGTCTTGTCAAGTTAAAACAATATTGAAGTAGAGAGGAGAAAAACTGAATAATTCAATCTACCATATACTTACAATGTATAAAGAGAGTTCTGGAACAGAAGTTGAAGAATAAGGCAACTATTAATGTTTCTAGTTCTTCATGCTTAACGCAATATTAATAAAAAACAGTGGCAGTAACTAATCAAAACTGAAAAACCAGTACAACTTAGACATTCATAAAAACCAAGGCAAAGAGGATGCCCAATGTTTTTGTGAAACTTAGTTTATGTTTTCTTTCAATGTTATCTGTCTGAGAGACAAAGGCATTTTGGATAAAACTTGCTTAAAATTGTCTAAATTTAGACAAAGTAATAGCAAGTGTGCTGCAGCGCAGTATCTTGCATTGTGAGACTGGAATAGATTACACTATCATCAACATCATTTTCACCAAGCTTCTCCTACTTTAAAGGATTTAGATTCTTTTTAAAACTGAAATGAAAATTTTATTCTTCTCCATCTTTTTCCTAAGGAACTCTGTTGTAAGCATCCCACTTAAATGAGTTAGCCACTAGCAAAAATAAGCGCAAGCTAACTGGGTGACCCATGAAGGAGTTTGGAAACAACTACAGACAGACACTTTGAACAGGAAGAGGCTTTTTGCCAGAGAAACACCATTTTGAAAACAACTCCAAGAGACTGGGCCTATCCACATGGCACAGAGGGCCAAGACTGGCTGACCACTACCAGCAGCCAATCTCGTGGGTAAGAATGATGAGAATAAGCTAGAGAGAGGGTTATCTTCGAGAGTATGGTTGTGCATTGTTTTGCTATATAGTCACTTAAAATCATGTTCTAATCAATAAACTGGTATTTGTTTTATCTAAAGCTGTGTGAACTTTAGAGAGTGTGAATGAGTGAGGCTGGGCATTCCCATTTCTTTGATAAATGGGAAAGTCAGAGTCTGTGGGCCTACAGTGATTGGGAAAGGGTCCCAATCCCTGCAAGATGAAAGTTTCCGGTGTGGTATCTGGGAGCTAGGGGTGCTCACTGAGGTACCGTCCTTTGAGCAGCTGGAAAGCACACACCCATGGTCTGGGACTGATTACACGCAGGAAGCTGGTGTGGAATGACCCAGGAGTGGGGGGGTCCACCTAGTGATGCAGGGTGATTCAGGCTCTAGGAGTGGACAATGGGGAGGCACAGTGGCACATCAGACCAGATCCTGGGAACACAATGTCACTTTAGTATATACTTTTCACATTCTAACACTGCTAGGTATTGTTCTTCAGTGCATATGAACTGAGTATCACTATGGATATACAATCAATACATGACTTTCATAATTAAAAAAAGATGCAATACGAGATGAGATGTCTGATTTCTGTTAATATGATTAATGAAAATACATAGCATGAGGTTATAGAGTCAAAGATAAAAATATAATAGTAAGATGGAAGTATATAAAAACCTATGGATAAGAGCTACCATGTATTATAGATTAAATAGAAATATTTGTGTTCAAAGCTTACCCTAAGAAGCAGTTCTGCTAATATACAGCCAACAGCCCACATATCAACACCTACACCATACATTCTAGCACCAAACAGTAGCTCAGGCGCTCGATACCATCTGAAAAGCAAGCAGGAACACCTTCAAGCAAGGGTAATTTAATTAATTTGCATTACTGTGTTACATAAAGTGCTTTAAATGAGCAGAAGTGTTACAGAATATATATTGCTTGCTCCCTGTATATACACATCAATTTCATGTCTGAAAAGATCAGCATCTTCCTTGAGAGCAGCCTTTTTTTCTTTTAAGGGTGTGGTTCAACATCCTTCAGAGGGGTAGCTGTGTTAGCCTAGGTCAACAAAACAAACAAGATAGGGAACTTCAAAGCATCTGACAAAGTGGGATTTTCTCCCACGAAAGCTCATGCCATAAATAAATTTCTTAGTCTTTAAAAGTGCCACAGGACTCCTTGTTTGTTCAACACCCTGACATCATACACACCTCCTCAAAAGGAAGTTTAATCCCAAATGAAATTGCAGGTCATGTTTGCACTTTGCAAACAACTGGATTGCAAATTTAAAAGACAGAAGATACAACTGGCTGTTCTGAATAAACCAAAAATCAAAGGTTATTTGTCAGGAAATAAAAAATAAGTAGGCATTAGAATTTCTTCCCGACACCCACTTAAAAGTGACAGTGACAGCCACCAAAGACTTAAGTGCTGAGATTCTTGAGTAGAATGAATCCTAACAGCTGCTAGTAATTCAAAGTAGCTTCTATCACTGACCAAGAACAGTTCAGTTTACCTTACACATGAGAAATGACACCTTAGATTCCACTTGCAGCAAAGAATACATTAGCATTTGAGAACAGCTTAGCAGATGGCATAATAGCAAACACTTGGAACCAGTGTCTCATTTCTTCCATTATTCCAGTGGTTCCCAAACTGGGGGGCATGCCCCCCAGGAGGCATGAAGAAAATCCAAGGGGGGCACATGGCTGTGAAATTTTCATAGCAAAAAGTTTTTGAGTCAAGAAAACCTATTTGTGGTTATTTTTAATTGTACAATTATAAATTGAATTTTTGTTAAAAGGGGGTTGAATGATGGTAAAGCAGAGGTGGGGAGGTGTGAGGGTTTCTCAAAAATTAGAAAGAAGGTGTGATGCTGAAAAGTCTGGGAGCCTCTGCATTATTCAAACATTTATAACAAATCCCAATTAATTTCTTCCATTAGAAAAGACATTTTAAATAAGTCCCAACTATTAATATTAGTGTAGACAAGTGAAAAAAAATACGCTGGTAGTTCAGTTGAGCCTTGCATCCCCACTCTGTTTAAGAAGTGTGTACTGAATCTTTTTAAATAGATACCAGTTTTATCTGATGTCAATTAAGACCAATTAGTCATCCTAAGAGATATACAAGTGAGTTATTAGAAATACTTCATTCAGGGCAAATAATTCGGTTAACATATAGCATAAACCTCATTGTTTCAGAAATTCACTACAACCAGATTGAGCGTACATACTTGTGCTTCAGGAGAAAAAGGCCACACCTAAAGTTACAGTAGATCTTGTATAGACATGTATTCCATTTAAAAAAAAATGGAAAAACAAAACCACACACACACACACACAAACAGTAGGTGAGATAATACATATTGGGCTACATTCTGTTTGAGAGCAAGACAAGCTTTCAAACTAAACATAGGTAACCTGAAGAAAAGCTCTGTGTAAGATCGAAAGCTTGTCTCTTTCACCAACAGAAGTTGGTCCAATAACTTATTTCCTCACCCACCTTTTCTCTCCAATATCTCGAGACTGACACAGCTACAACAATCTTTTTTACAGGCAGTGTTCAAAAACTAATCAGATAACCTTTCAAAGCACAGAGCTCAGCTTTTATAAGCAGTTGTTCAGGTTCCCACCGCCACATTCATATAAAAAAAAATTAGCTCAGGCTTGTGTGTAGAGCTGATTTTACAAGATACTGTACCCATCTATCCAACAGCCAAGCAGAGTGCTTTATTTCTTACCTTGTTACTACCTGGTGTGTATAAACTCTATTTGGGCTTCCGAAAGACTTTGCTAAGCCAAAGTCAGCCAATTTTAGAACCCCATTTTCATCTAGCAACAAATTGTTTGGTTTGAGATCCTGTCAAGAAAGGGACAAAGAGCCAGTAAATTTGATCATCAATAAAAGCATGACAAATAATGAGCTCACTGGCACTTTAGGAGACAGGTTGTCATCGTTATAGAAAACCCCTGTGGCAAAAACATCACATCTGTAAGTGTCATCGGCTGTAGAATTTTTGCTACTTCAGCTGCAGATTTTCCAAACATTTTTAAAATACTGATTTAAGTGTGGCCATATCTTTGCTGTCAAAGAGCAGCAGCTGAGTTTTGTGGAATTACTCTGACAGCTAACACAAAAGTCTTAGAGATGCATTTGCCCCCTGAAGTGCAATACACTAGTTTTATTTAAACTTTTTTTTTAATTATTAAATTGAATACCACTTTCTAGTTATCAGCTTTTACTAAATGTTTATAAAAATTTAAGGACATGAGCTCTGACTCTAGGAAGCCAGCACTTTTCGTTAAACTCCATTTGATAATTTATTTTACCACAATAAGCTGGTACTTCCCTGTTCAAAAACAGTCAAGATAAGAGTTACAATCTAAAGGTTTAAGGTACCGTTGTATATATTAATGTTATTCCACAGTACTCTATTGCAATCTGGAAATGGAAGGCTTTTGTAAGTAAATACGAATATGGTCCTATCTGTACAGCAGACTGGCATTTTAGCGGTTGCTCAGCTATAGGGCTGTAGGCACTGGAATTCTGTTTCCATAATAAAAAGTGCTGAAGAGTTTTCCTTCTCCTCTCAGTCCCCCTCTTTTATAAAACTATCGTACATGAACTTAACAGAGACACAAACTTTTAGACCTATTAAGCCGCACCAAAGTGTCACCATTTTTAATAGGGCGTAGCGTTTCCTACACCAACTCTTTTACTAAAGGGACTGTTTCTTTTTGAGTATTCTGACATACCCTGTGTAGAATCCAGTGTTGATGTAAATATTCCAACCCCTGAAGTGTCATCAGCATATATGCTTTGATGTGAGACGGTGTCAGCACAAGACTACTATCCTTTATTATAACCTGTGAAACAGCACATTAGTTAGATTTTTGGTAAACAGTTCATATGTTAAATTGCATTATTACAATTCTCTGTGCTCAAATATTTTCTTTTATGTAACACAATGTTACCATGATGG
>ML685768.1:5795748-5817600 GCA_007922175.1 Pelusios castaneus
CGGAGCTTCTGCAGCCACCCGATTCCCCCAGCTGGTTGGCTATCAGCAGGAGCTTCGATTATCCGTGCTTTTTGATTATCCGGCTCACGGGCGCCGGTCATTAACCCGGATAATCGAGGTTCTACTGTATTAATTTATTTGCCTTTGTAAAAACAGATCCTGAATGGATGATGTGGTAGTTCTACAGGATATTACTACTACTTTTTACTGAGACTATTTTAAAACAGCAGAATTAGACCCTCCTGTAAAACATGATCACCATCATAACCTGAACTACAATGGAAGTTGTATCAAACTCCAACGTGTTCATCTGTTCTGTCAGTCTCTTCCTCGTTCTCACTCCTTTTTGGAAATGCTTTTCACATTCTTGTATGGATTCAGCTTTGTACTTTTTTGGCAAACTGTTCTTGGCCATGATACATCTTTTAGAACTGAAGTTCAGAAGTGGATGATAGATAACTTGCAAAACTAAAGTTCTTAATCAAAGATTCTCAGACATGTCCACATTCATAACATGCTTACCATGATGGGCAGAACTGTTTGGAGAACATATGAACTAGACATCCTTTTGAATGTCTGAAGTCGAGTTACCTGCCTTTTAATTAATGCATATCTGTACCTCCTGGTTTTAGCTACATGTTGAATGTCCACCTGAACCAACTGTGTTTTTGTTTTTGTGTTTTTAAAAAGAATCACCTATCACTAGTACTTACTTTTACAAACATTTATCTGACATTGAGAGTCAAACAACTACAAATGCATGCTCTGAACTACAAACACTACCCCTAACCACAGCATAACATTTGTGAAACTGAACAGTCCTTGTCAGTTTCACTTTGCTATTACTTGGGGAAAGCTGAGCAGTAGCAAAGGCAACAGAACAGTGTGCAAAAATAAATGAAATCAGGGAAATGCTATACTCCATTTATTTACAGTTCTTTTTATTTAATTTTTTTAGGAATAGATGACACTCCCCCAGCTAATCAGAAAAAGTTTCCAACTAACCCCTGCAAAAGAGCAAGTGGATTTTCAGACTTGCCTTTTTATTAAAGACAATATTTTATCCCTGTTCTTCAACTTATAAGATGGTCACTATAAGAATTAAAGTGAAAAGTCTCCATGATCTCAGACAATTCTTGGTGGCAGGCTACATATACAGTATTCATGGACTGACACACAGCAGATTCCATAACAAGTATTCATTTCATACTTACACCAATAATATTTGGATGGCTTAACTCCTGTAACAATTTTATCTCTCTGAGGGCTGTTCTGTTGATTCCTAGATTGAAAGAAATATCACGTCAAAGGCAAGAGCAGCAAATCAAAACTTCAATTTAGCTACCAATAAGAATTTCTAATTTGTTTTGTTTTGTATGTTGCTTGTCATTTAAGATTGAGAATTTAAGAACTAGAACACAAAGTGAGAAAAATGCATTCAGTCTGCAGAATGGCAAATAAATACATCACTATAAATCAAAGTTGGAGGCATGCCACAGTAAATTCTTCACAACTATAATTGGGTGGAAATTCTCACACCATAGGATGACATTGATTCTCTAACAGTGTATGCCCACTTTTTGCAAAATAGAGAAGTTCTAACAGAGTACATCAAATATTTGACAAACCATTTTAAAGCTTTTAAATATACGGTTACTTACCCAGCAATAACTGTAGATCCCAATGTAATCAGACATGTGCATCATCCATAAAAGACGACATTCTTTAGAATAGCAGTGTCCGTTATGCAGTACACACACCTGTGCCTCCTTGTGCTCTCATGTAAGGGAAAGATGAAAGATGGACTGTGGGATCCATACTGACAAGACCTCAAAGAATCAGAGTTATTTTAGTGTATGTATAGTTCTTCTTTTGAGTACTTGTTAGTGTAGATCCCATTGGAGTTGACAGCCAAGCAGTGTTTTCTTCAGGATGGTGGGAACAGGTTGCAGCTATATCAGTTGAACAGTTCCAAAGGGATAGCCATGTTAGTCTACTGCAGATAAACAACAGAGTCCTGTGGCACTTTTAAAGACTAAGAGATTTATTTATCACATGAGCTTTCGTGGGAGAAAATCCCACTTCAGACGCAGGGAAGTGTATGACATAGTGTAGCAGCCTGACCTGATCCTATGCCATACACTTCCCTGCATTTAATTTCCTCCCATTCTGTAAGTTTCCCCATCTTCAAAGCATCCGATGAAGTGCGATTTTCTCCCACGAAAGCTTATGCGATAAATAAATCTGTTAGTTTGTAAGAGTGCCACAGGACTCTATCAGTTGAACAGTGGTCGATATACTGCTCTCCCAAGCTCAGCGGGGAATTCAGCAGCAGTCAATGGGAGTTATGCAAGTTACACTTAGTAGCTTGCGTTACTTGCGTCAACTTCCTAAACCGTCTTCTGCGCGCCGTCTCCACTATGCTGCATCAATGGGAAATGAGTACCCATTGATGCAGTGCTATGCTTTTTGGGGAGCTGGTTTTACTAAATTGGACTTCCTGAGTGATTGCGTGGAAGTGAAGACCCGTTCAATCAATCCAGATAAAATTGATCTGCTGGCGGCACATATGCCACCATCAGTGAAGACATACCCACAGTATTTGACAAAGGTCAGTGGATTACTCCATTGCTGCCTGATAGATTTCTAGTTTTGGCACATTCCTGAAGCACGTGGAGGATGTTGTTTGTGTTCTGGGAGAGTGAGCCAGGATGTTTGATAGAAGAGACACACCAGCCAATAAGTAATACAGCAAGATACATTGTGTTACCCATTTCAATATCGTTTGTGAAAGTTGACATTTAGACCTAGAAAGATGTGGCAAGAGTAAATATAGTAAAGCCAAGTGCTGGATTCATGAAGTTTGTGAAATTATTCTTCTCCCACTGCAGAGTGCATCTTTGAAAAGAACACAAGTAGTAGATAAAAGTTCTGTTACTGGTTAGATCTGTGTTTTTGGAACCAGGCACAGTATCCAGCCTCTGTGATTCACCCTCCCTTCCCCACTCCCCCCACCCAGCCTCTGCTTGAACCAGAAACTGAAACCAATTAAAAGGCAGTGGGAGATGCATCTAAACCCCTTGGAACAAAGGTGATGGAATTAGGGCAACTCCCCTTGCCTCATCTACAGTGAAGATGTGAACCATTAGCACACTGAATGGACAGCAAAAGCTTCATTTGCATCAAGGATGGAACCAGAATTAGCATGCTGAATGGAGAACCAAGCTCCAAAGCAGGAGTTGCACTGAACTCTGGGATTGGCAAACCAGGGAAGCACTGCATGATGGGGGAATCTCTGCTCCTGAGTCCATGTACACATGACCACTTTATTGTGCGATAAGGCTCCTTACCGCGCAATAAAGCTTGGAGCGTCCACACGATCATTTTCCCTGTTGCGCAGCAACACCTTCTTGCCCCGCAAGAGTTAAACCACTCCAATCGAGAGTGGTTAGGCTTACCGCAGAACAGCTGTTCCATGGTAGTGCTCATGTGGACGGATTTTCCGCAATAGACAGCCTCCGGAAATGTCCCAGAGTGCCAATCCAGGCCACTCTGGGACATTGGAGCCGTCAAATATGTCAATTTCACTGCTCTAGCAGAGCAGCGAAACTGACTTATCGGAGCTGCCAGTTTCAGGGGCTCCGGGGGATTGGCCCCCTGGACCGGCAAGGGCAGCCGGTTCAGGCCAGCCCCCCTACGCCAGCTGCAGGGATTCGGGTGGCGGCAGGGGCTGCGGCGCTTAAGCTCGCAGCCCCCTCTGCCACCTGAAGCCCCGGGGCTGAGCTAGGGGGCTGGCCCAAACCGGCTGCCCTCGCCAGTTCGGGCCAGCCCCCTACTCCAGCTGCAGGGGTTCGGGTGGCGGCAGGGGCTAGGACGCGCAGCCCCCGCCGCCACCCGAAGTCCTGGGGCTGAGCTGGGGGCTGGCCTGAACCAGCGAGGGCAGCCAGTTCGGGCCAGCCCCCTAGCTCAGCCCTGGGGCTTCTAGTGGCGGTGGGGGCTGCAAGCTTAAGCACCGCAACCCCTGTCGCCACCCGAACCCTGCAGCTGGACTAGGCTGGCTGTGGGCAGTGCATGGTGGGACAGGTGCCCAACATGCACTGCTTCTTGTATCGCAAAGAAGCGTCACATGTGTGAATGCTCCTTTGCCATACAAGGAGCACGTATACACACACAAAAGCGCTATATTTATAGCGCTTTCCTTGTCCCGCAACAGCTTATTGCGGGACAAGTTTGTCATGTGTACATAGCCTCAGACAAATGAACTCATGTCTGTGCACACCCAGCTCAGCAGTTATCAGACCAATTCTAGTCAATAGATCTTTTATTGATATCCAACATACTGAATGTGCGTGATTGCATTGTGAGCTCCCTCAGAGGAATGTCCCCCATAGGCAGGAATGATCAGCTTCTATTGTCCACCTATACAAAACAACTGTGGTATACTCCCTTAAAGCATCCTTTACCCCCAAACAACCCTAGTGTTCTGCCTTGAACTGCTGTTTCTTCCCTACAAAAATCCCTACCCAAGTTAATTCTAAATTAGTTCTCAAGTTAGTTCTGCTGCCTAGACCCAAAAGCTGCATCAGTTCCACTGGGATGTCACCCTTTCCTTGCTGATTGTGGTGGGGGTTCTGCCTGTCTCCAGCACTCCAGACCCTAAGCTGAACAGCCTGGTTCCTGGGTACCTTTGAGCTGCACTGAGTGGTGAGAAACTCCCTCTCTCCCTTTTCCGCTCTTAGGCCAGATATAACTCTCTAAACTTGATCTTTGTAATCCACTTGGGCTAGATTTCCCCAATGCTACAATATTTTAACTGTTTGATCATTTCTCTCTCTCTTTGTATGGTTATTAGTATTGTAAGTGTTTGGGTATTTTTATTTCCTTTTATAGTTATTCATAAGTTTTATGTACCTGGCAATAAAGTAACTTTTGTACTCAAGCTGGTTGCCAGATTCTTTCCCTTGCCTTTGTGTTCTTGGCTTCCATATATTGCTCTGCAGCAACGCTTCTTTTACCTAGCCAAAGATCCCTGCGATGCCCAAAATCCTGTAAGGTCTGGGTTACTAATGTACTGAACCTGTGGCATATAAGGGTGGCAGCTAAAAGTACTGCTTTGACCCAGCCCGCTCAGACGCATGCTCAAGTCTAGTCAAGTGCGGTGCCAGAGGCACATAAGGGTGGTAGCAGAGAAGTGCTGTGTAACCCAGTCTGCTGAGTTCAGGGATATATAATGGGTCAGCTGAGAGGGCTGATAGACCTGGTCCGCTCAGACGCACTTAGGAATCCAGTCCTGGGAAATTTAGGTCCTGCAAGAGTAGCTCCATTGGGAGGGGACTTGCAGAAGGGAGCAGTAAGCTCCACATAGAAATACAAGTGACACAAGCAGCACATTAACAGGATTACGCCTCTCGCCTCCCCTCTCCCCCCCAAGGAAAGTAACCCTAATAAATGAGCATAAACTTAGGGTATGGGCAAATGTGGTAACAGTTCCGAGACTCCTAGGAATGAACTCAGCTCAAATTGCACCACCACTTTGTCTCTATGGAATGTGGTATGGGGAGGTTTGTACACAAGTGCCTGATGCTCACTCAACTTCCTGGATGAAACAAAAGTCACTAGAAAGAACATCTTCAGAATGAGGTGGTACAAAGAGCATTCTGAGAAAGGTTGGGGTGAGTTTCATCCTCTTAAGGCTGATGGAAGTCTGAGGTCTCAGGAAGGATTCTGTTCTCTGAACAGTGGCAGGTATGCAGTAACCGTTTTGGATACTAAGAAGAGAATACATATCCCTGAGTAGGTGGATGGCACAGACTGTTGTGAGGTGAATCCTAAGATTAAGGAAAGACCAGCTTGTTTTAAATGTAAAAAGTAGTAGAGAAGCTTCATGATTCAGGCCTGGACTAGATGCAGACCATGTTGAGCTACTCATGTTGAGAGTCTCTTCCATTTAGATGAATATATTCCGGGAGATTTTTTCCCTGGTATATATCAGGATTTTCTGGACCTGTAGAAAGCATTCTGTATCTGTGGTACTCAGCTAACCAAGAGCCACATCATCTATGCAGGGACTTCAGATCTGGGTGGAGTATTTTGCAGTGTTGTGAGATCATGTCTGGGAGCTGGATGGACATTTGTAGCAGGTTCATCAGTCACAACTGCCTTAGTCAGCACGTAGCTACGAGTATAATCACGGCTTTGTGCTTTTTGATTCTGGAAGTCACCTTGAGGGTCAGGGAGATTGACAGGAGGGCATAAAAGAAGCCTTGGGACCACTGCAAAAGGAAGACATCTGGCCTGCTCTGAACAAAAGTTCCAGTACTTGGCATATTGGATAAACTTTTTGTTCACTTAGGAAATTTGTTAGATTGATACCAACACCATGGAAGTGAAGAGCTTTTGGTGTGATCCTGTACTGGGGCACCATGTCCAGAGCTTTGTATCTCCTTGTTAATGTAGCATATTTCAGAAGTGTTTTCCCAGGACCACAGTGCATTTCCAGTTGGACCAGGTAGAAAGCAGCCCACTGGGGTATGTGATAAGAAGAGAGTGTTATCTTTTGGTTTCCCATGCACGTTACAGAAAAGTTGTAACATCCTTCCCTTGCAAACTGCTTGTTAAGGAATCTGTAGTAATTTCTGTTGCAAAGATAGCACATTTCAAGGTAAAGTGCCTTCGCTCTGTAAATTAAAGCTGTAAATAACATCGGGGCAGGTATCATTATATTCCACCTATAGTCATGAATATTTATTTTATCATCATTACGTTACCAAATACGAGTTTTAAGGGAGTTGTAGAAAGAGTGTGTATTTACACATCATTTTGGATAAGAAGTTGTGAAGTAGTTAACTCAGGGCTCACTTCATTCATCAGGAGGCACAGGGGAATGAGTGGAGTAGAGGCTGTAATTGAATAAACCGCTCCTTATCACTCCACTGAGTGTGGATCTTATCTCTCTCCACCCTGCAAGAGATTTCATCTCTCTTTTTGGGAACATTCTTTGCATGAAAATGTGAAGATAAATTTCTCCCCAAAGTTTTTGAAAAAAGAGTTTAGGCTCTCTGAAAAGAGTAGTGGGTTGGACACTTGCTGGGTTCCACCTTGTTGCCACAGATAAGAGTTATGTTCGGGAGGGTTCTGGCTGCCCTATCCTCACATGGGTACACAAGATGGCACAGGGTCCATAATAGGTGCTGCAGAACACCATTATTCGAAAAAATCTGATCTTGCATGCCTAAGGCACATACGTACTTACAGTGAGATCGATACCGACACATAATTGAACCAATTCTTCCTACAGTCATCTTTGTTCTGCTAATTATGATTGAGATTCATAAATTATACTAAATGGGGAGACAATGGGGACAACAGCTTGAAAAGAAATAAAAAAGGACTAGCTTCTTACTGAACTAGGGTGCCACACACATCCAGAGCACTATGATAAAACACACAACAGAAATGCAAGCAGGAAATCAAATGAGAAAGCTGTTAAAGGCACAGTAAACTCAATGTTGTCAACAAATTTAACTATTTGACTAGTCAAAGAGAATTTTAAAACTTTTCAGTTAATTATCGAATGTATTTGCCATTATTTATATTTCATTTACATCTAAGTCTCATTTTTGATAATGGAAGTCAATTGATCTGGCATTCTAGGATTTTATCTTATGTTCAGTACTGCAAAGTAATATGAAGCTTTCTATTTGTTTCTCTTTCCAACTCCAGCAACGAGAAAATGCATGTGTTCTAGGGATATTGTTATTGTGGGAAAGTTACATCAAAGAAATGAAATTAAGTTAATTAATATAGCTAATCAACTTTTCTAGGTAGGATAAATGAAATAACTAATTCACTGCTCTACAACAACAGTAGGATGTTCACAACAACATACTAATAGCAAGAAGACAGAACAAGTTATGGGGTACAAGTATTTTAAGTACTCACCATCTTTAGCTTCGGATCTATGTCCCAGTTTAATCTAAAGAAATAGTAAATGACATATTATTCATTGTTAGACTCACATTCCTCAGTTCCTCAAGATGACCTGAATAAGTTTCTCAAAAATAAATTGAATTTTAGTGCTAACTAAATCTTAAATAACTAAGTTTATTTTTAGAAGTGAATTTATACCTTTGCTATTTAGGAAAGCAACCAGTATTCATGTTCCCCAAAACCAGACATAATGCAATCTTACCAAAGAGCTCTCTAAATGCAACCCCAATACGGATTTGCAAAGCCACATTACATCAGTAATGGGCTTTTCCCAAGAGGGAGAATTATGCCAAATATGCATTTCATTATTAAGACTGGCACCCACATGCTGATTACAAGCCACCCCAAATTTATAGGCTATTCTGATTTTACCAGATTGATCCCACATCAAACATTTTTTTATCCTGAAGTTATTTTTAAACCAACAAACCCTCATCAATCTTACAACAATTCAGTACAAATGAGCTTGTACATCACAGCAATTTTAAGCAGTGACAACATTAGAGGAGCAATAGTAGATAATACAATCTGAATACTGAACTTCTTAGCCACATTATTAAAATTGGTCAACTTTGTTTATGAAGCAAAGCTGAGGGATTCTTGCTTCATTATGGTAATTCCGTCATAGTAACATTTATATTCAATTTACTGTAACCTCATCAGGTTACCACGTGTTTCAAGTCAGAGAAATCGGTAAATAATTTTATTCTAGGAGGTTAAATTATAGAAATTTAAGATTGTCAAAAGCATGATTTCCCCATTGAACAGACCATATAAAAGTATTATCTGGAAATAACTTTCTCTGTGGATGACTAAAACATTAGACAACTTCTTTTGAAGAGGGCATTCAATGTGTGGAAGACCCAAAGTTTAACACCAACTATCACTATGTTTGGGAAATACCTTATTACATTAAAAAAATACACAAAAACCAAGCAGCATTCCAAAACACGGGCTGTAATATTTAAAATTGCAGCTTGTGAGCTGGGTGACAAAACATAAATGCAGAAAGGTAATGATGTTGAAGTCACTTCTTTACATTATGCAAGAAACACTAGAATATTTGAGGTAGCTGATTTGAACTGGTCATCCTTGAACACTGATGGTGCTATAAGAATAAATAAATCACAGCTTTCCTTTAAATTGATATAGCTGTTCAGTAGTTTCAAGAACAATTAGATACCCGATTCTGGAATATATACATAAAGCAGCACACCGAATACTTACCTTTTTAATGGCAACAATTTGATTGTTATTCTTATCCCTTGCTTTATAAACAGTGGCAAACTAAGACAAGAAGAAAAAAAACTGAGTAGCTGTGATTTATAGTTACATTAACAACCATATAACATATAAATGCAATAATTTAGTATTCTTCAGACACAGAAATTGCCATATTGGATCAAATCTATAGTTTATATAGTCCAGTGCCACAGGACTCCTTGTTTGTTTCACTGAACTAGACCAACACAGCTACTCCATTGGAACTTGCCAGCTTCAACAGTGGCCAACACAACCCCGTCCCCCCCCCACCATTGACAACTGCTGTTAGAGATTGGCTTAAGCACAGACATTTTATATTCCTTCCAAGGCACTCTAGCAGTAGCTAAAACAATTTTGCATATTGTTATCTAACCCGTGGTGCCAATCATATGGCCACCTTTTACCTAGAGATGCGTCTTGTGGCAATTTCTTGCTAGTTCTAATTCAAGCAGTACAGTCAGTTTTCTAAGGCATAACAAAGGGGATTACATTATTCCAGATAAGAGCAAGTCACTGATCAAAAAAGTTATAATGGCATTTTATAATTCTTCATTCTATTACTCATGCATTCTAACATGGTTTACTTTTTTGGTCACAAGTGCACACTGAGCAGAGGTATTCATTGAGCAGACCTGCTCACAGTGACTATTAATTAACCCCTCCCAGAGTTCTGCATCCAGATACTGATCCTTATCATTAGAGTCCCTAGAGAGTTGCACTTTTTCCACCCCAAACTACATATCTCTCAGTGCCCTCTTGTGACAATCACCACCATCTACAATATTGTGCGGAGTAATCTCCTATGTGAAGCATGAAGATTTGGGGGGGGGGGGGGGAAGTATTCTTGGTGGAGGGTCCTTAGCTCTGGGAAATCCAATGCATATCAAAATGGATCTTGCCATACTTGGGGCAAACATGGCATAGCTCTTTCCTCTGCAGAATCCCTTCTCTGAATAATGGAGTAAAAGCAGGAACAAATGTTCTAGTAGATAACTGCAATAAACAGATGGGTGGCATTGTGGCAATTTCCATCTCCACAGACAGACGCCAATATGAATCTCCATTAGTTGATTCTACACAGTCAGGGGGTTGCCTCAATTGTCTGTTTAATATATTTGTTAGTGAGCGGGGGGGAAAGGTTAACAGTATAGTGGCAAAGCTTACACATGACAAGCTTATTTAGATTAGTCAAGACTGGAGCATACTGGGGAACAACAAACCTAACAAACTAACAGACCTAGATGAATAGGCATCCCAAGGATGAATGGAACTCACTGCTGAGTAAGGAAAGACTAGAATGGGATAGAATATTCTGAAAATATTTTAATATAATGTCATTATACAAACCAACAGACTGCCTTCTCTTGGAACACTGTGCTTCTTAGGTCACCCAATATTAAGAAATCAATGAGAATGGATTCAGAAATGGGCAATGAAAATGATTAGATCCAGAAAGAGACTCCCACATGAGACTGATGGCAGTTTAACAAGATACTGGATGGGCTAGAGAAGGGAAATCAGGGGTTCCAATTTATGCTCATGATACACAAGGGGACATTCGATACAAGTGAAAGACAACATTTAAATCTGTTATTAAAAATATTTCTTTTATTAGAGTATAATTGATATGTAGAACTCAATGTCACAAGAAATCTCAGGACAAACTGAGCAGGATTAAAAACAAAATTAATATATTTTCATGGATAATGGAAACATTAAAAGATATTTATCCTGATACAAAAGGGATAAGAACCCTTAAAGTTTAGTGTAAAAGCCAGCTACATGATGCAAGACAGAAGCTTTCCCTATTGTCTGGTGGTTCTGTATTTATCCACTACAGAGTTTCTTGTACCTTCCTTCCAGCATCTGATATTGGCCTCTGTCACACTGGATAATAGTCTAGATGGATAAGAGTATATCAGTAGTTATATTCCTAGATGAATGCACCAGAAATCAGGAAAAAGCCTCCAGACCAGAGGAAAAGGGTAAAACTCCAATTATGATACTTATACCCTATTCCAAGCTACCTGAAAGAGACGCCACTCCACCCTTAGGGCACACACTGACCCCATACTTCAACTATAGCTACCACTACCAACAGAAGTAATGGTAGCCTCTGAATTCAATGCGACTTTATTGGCATAAGTGTTGCCAAGATGGGAGAAAACACATCCCTCAGATCTTTCTCAGAGGTCAACAAAATCCACCTAGGATAGGATTGCATTCTGAGGAGGTAATCTAATCCCCTCAGTCTATTTGTCATTACTGTCCCTTCCTAATCTAGTGGCAGGGTATTACATAGTGCAATGCCATCTCTTATCAGCATCCTGCTCCTCAGTTCCATTCTGGGACATAAGCTAACCAGCACACACACCTTAAGCTGCCATTCTACTCAGTATCTCCCGGCTGCAAAAGCTAGCCCAGGATTCTACCCATGCCACAGAATAACTTGAAGATGCAATATACACCAGTTTCTTGTGGCAAAAGTGGAAAGAATTTAAACCAACATATAGACAAAGCCCAGCAACCCAGAATAGAGCACTTCCAAGACCTATTTAAAAAAAAACTATGAATAGAATCAAATGAACTCTTTTCAAACCATATATCAATGGCCTACCAACTCTAGTGGAACAATTCTTAAATCCAGAACTCCCACCAATGGATTAATAAAATGATTGCTGCATGCACTGTGGATCTAGTCATACTATCATCTGCTCGAGATGTTTGCAAAGAATCTTGCACTTTTTCAGAAACCTATGGTAATATAGGTCAACAGTGGGGAGAAGAGGAAGAAGGAGGGGAGAGCATTAGGTTTTTTTTGTTTGTTTTAATTAAAGAAAAGCCCCTAAACAACTACAACAGGACATTTTTAACAGACTAAATTACAGATGCCTAAGTCTTATAATAAATGCATCAGAACTCAAGAAGTAATCTTCCAGGCCTTCCTCTCTGATAGTTTATTGGGGTGGGGGTATGTGTTTCTAACTACTAAAGACTATTCACCAACTTAATCCAGCCCATTCTACTCTATGGGAGTAAATTGGCTGTCCCAGTTCTAACCAATTACATTAACTGGGAGAAACCATCTAACAGAAATCCTGTATCTGCAGTTCTCAAAGATGCTGTGTTCACAGGAAGTCCAAATACAAAGGCTGCAGAGCAGAACCGGATTGATTTTCCTTTGTTAATTAATATACAGAAAAGAATATTCATACTTATGCCACTACACTCAAAGCAGCAAATATTCCCTTTACCCCAACACACTAAGGGAGCAAAACCTAAATCCAAATGAAAGTACATGTCATTTTTTAGGCTCAACATCTCTAACCCACTGACTGGCAAAGCAAGCAAGCTATCAAAACTGAAAGATGTTTGAAACGCAGCTAGACCAACACCTCAAACGCACAATAAAGTACGAACAAACAGCATTAGAAGTGGACTGCTACAGAATGTCTCCTACATGAAACTTTCCACTTGCAAATCAATTTACCATAATGAAATGTGCATGCCCAATGCAGATTCTCCTGAAATCAGTGACCACAGACTAGAAGTGCTGAGGCACAAAACATACCAGAAACAATTTTGCATTTAATGTAACAGAAGAGAAACTGAGTCAGAGAAGCCATTTCCTACTGAAATGTATCTGGTACTAAGCAGTGAGAGAAAGATTTTTTTCCTCACATCATTAAAATAGTAAGCGGGAACACATCAAACAGCAATCAGAATAAGATGTCTCTGACCCTGAGAAAAAAGGAGTAAGAGAAGAAATGACATTGTGCTAGAGAGGAACAGTGAAAAGGAGAGTATCTGACCAAAGAATGTAGTCAAATGAACTCCTACCACCACCCAACACTACCCCCAGGGGCTTCCTAGTGTCACCTCAGATTTTACTGAAGTCTGTCTTTTTTTCTTTTAAACTAGTACAGCCTATGAGACACACCAAGTGGGTGAGAGATTATGGTCTACTGAGACCAACCTGCGTGAGTGGAAGAAACACAGTGAAGTTTACACCGAGAGCTTCTTCAGGTGATCCTGGGGCGGTCGATATAAGGGAGACGTACAGCTAAAGCTAATAAGAGGATTTTTTAAAAAACAATGCATAATTAATCGGGCCAACCACCGGCGATCTGGTCTCGCCCACCTTGTCACTCTCGTATCCTGGCAACAACAAGGCGAGTGCCCCACCCCCACTGCAACCTACACGGCCTGGCAACCGCCTCCTCCAGCTCAGTCGACTGCAGAAACAAACCCAGGTTTCCGCTCCGGGGCCCCCCCGAGTCCCACCTCCCCGCTCCCTCGTGTGAGCAAAGGCCAGGCCGGTCCTCTACTGAGCGACCCCCTACACCGCTCATAGCACAGCCCGGCACGGCTCAACCCCCCCGTTCCAGCCGAGACCACCCCGGCCGCCTCCAATCCCCTCAGCCCAGCCCAGGCCACCGGTTTGTCTCCCCAAACCCCAGCCGCGCCTCGCATCGCCGGACGGGCCCGCGCGCCCCGCAACTCTCACCTGCCCCTCCCCCAAAAAGTCGAGCTTCTCGTAGCGCTTCGCTCGCGACCGCGCGTCCATCACCGGCCGGGCCAGGAACCAGCGGCCGGGCTGGGGGGATTTAAAACCGTCACTGCCTGGGCTGCTTCCGGCCTGGCGCTCGCGGAACCCGCCCCGCCCCTTGGCCTGCTGCGCGTGCGCGTGTCCCCGGCTCCTCCCTAAAGCAGCATAGCACCGACGCCGGGTCCTCAGAAGCGGGGGTGGGGAGTCGGGGCGCTGCAGCTCTGCGTAGCTGAGCGGGAGGGCACCACGCGCTCCCCCCGTGGACCTCGCAGGGCTGCACCCCGTGAAGCGCAGCCGTAGTGCGAGCTAAGGGTGGGTCCACAGCCTGACTGCAGCACGGGGCTGGGCCCGTTCCCCGGAGTGAGAGGCAGCGCCTCCGCCACCACCCACTGCGGCGCCGCTTCCGGCTACATGGGGACACGCTGCTGCACCACTTCCTTTTCCATTCCGGCGTGAGCCCCTTCCAAAGGGCATTTCGACCCGAGATCTCTCACTTCCCCACCCGCAGCCTCTCCATGGACTCCCACGATCGCTCCATCACGGGGAAACTGCAGCCCTCAGGAGCAAGGTCTGCCTCTGAAAAAGTCACAAGCTCTTGCTCAAGCCGAGCTGGAGATAGAAGCATTGAACCGCATGGGTATAGGAGTGTCCAACAGCTGTGCGCGTTAGAGGGATGAAATCGACTTTGAATAATCAAAGTGATTTTGCGGGGGGAGGAGGGCAGCTGTTTCCCAAATTTTGGAGGAAAATGGTGTTTGTTTTGGAAGACACTCACTGTGAGCTTCTGGGCTCTCATCATCTGGAGAACAGAAATTCGCTAATATTTCAGTTCTCAAATGGCATTTTCAGGAACATTTGGACAGATTATATAATATAGTCAGACTCCATCTTCTCCATGCTTCCCATTATGGATGTCACCTCCCACCCCTGCCAGCCAGGATTGGTGGAGGGAGGATACTGTGCAATCCAATCATAGGGTTGGAAGGGACCTCATGAGGTCATCTAGTCCAACCCCCTGCTTAAAGCAGGATCACTCCCATTAAATCAGTGGTTGGCAACCCAAAAGATAAGAGCCATTTTTAAAAATTAATTGATTTAACAAGACACTTATTAGACCCATAAATATTGAAAAGTAGCTTTTGCCAGAAAATGCCCCTTTTCATTGCTTCCCCTCCATTTTAAAATGGTGTTATCCTTTCTGTACAACATATTTCACTGATAGCAAATTATTCTGTTGCGACTTGCTCAATTTTACAGGAAGTAGCAGCTAACCTGCAGCTAGAACTGTTCATATTAACAAATAAAAAGGGCTTGTCTATACTTAAATTATTTCAGATGGAAGTGTGAATTTAAAACTATAGCTAATCCAGAATATTTCAGTGTGTGGACACACTTAAACTAGAGCAACTGTTGATGTATAGAAGCTATTCAAATTAATTCCCTCGGTAGACAAGTCCTAAAAAATAAATTAAGCTCTTTTTTCTTTGTCTATGTATATGTAATGCATAGTAATATGAAACAACTTCTCATCTTTGCCTACTGTTCCTTTTAGTATGTTCTGGCACCTCCATTTTATAACTTGGGAAAAGGAGAATGGTCTTTGACCAAAGCGCATGAGTAGAAGTCAGGAGATCTGGCTTCTTTGTTCATTGTTCTGACAAAGTTTACATGACCTTGAACAAATCACTACCTTTGTGTACACAGGCCTTAACTACCCCTTCTGTATGTCACAGCACTATTACTGTATCACTGACTGAAAAGTATTGTACAATGTACACAATTCACCAATACACTTTAATTTCTCAGATACTTTGAGAGATGGCTACAAATCTGGGTTGTCATGGTGACCTGGCACCTGGGTTTTGTCAAGCCCTGTTATAACTGAATATTTTATTTCCTGAACACTGTAGTCAGTGACAGTTTAAATAGTAAGACAGACTGGTAGTGTTTTGCTAGCCAAAGGGAAATGATACAGCATTGTCCACCCCTGGCTGTAGATATGTCTTATTTTAAAGTGGGTCTTATGTGCCAACAACTACACCTCAAGATGAATCATACAGAATCAGTTAAACTGACAGAGCACTCATTGCTCTAGTTGGCAACTGAACCTGAAAACTATATTTGCATACAATCTTGAAAGGATAGGAGGCAAGCTCTTTCCTGAGCATGAGCCTGCAACTTTGGAATTCTGCTGCTCACACTCTTGTTTCTTCTGTGAAAGAACTGAAGTCCATTCTTAAATCAGGTTAAAAGGTAGAAGGCAAAACCCTGATTTCTGCACTAGCAGGCATCAAGGGACAAACAGGAAGTTCTCCACCTTACTTGGCTAGTGATATAGCTTCAACTGTCCAAACTGGTCAAGCCACAAGGATACAGTTAGGGCATTCAAATTAATGTTTTAGTCTCCCTTTTACCTAGATCATGGTTAATTTGTTGAACAAACCTGAAAAGAAGGCTACCTGTAATTCTCATCTTAAAGTGAAACCCATCAGCTCCCTGATATACCTGACCTCTAAAGCAGGAAAAGCTGAAATCAGTTCTGCATGACAGTTTTCTCTAGAACTGTAGAGAGATGAGTTTAAGATCTGTTCCAAACAGTTTTAATTAATGAAGTCAGTCCAAGAATGAGCTGACTACCTCTGTCTTAATGCAGTTCACACCCTAGGAAGCATTTTAAATTGTCAGGGAAAGCAGCTGCCATTCAGCTGGAAGACAGAATAGAAGCTTGTTTTATTATAATAGTAAGAACATTAAGATTTTAAAGTTTGTATAATAAAAAGTAGCAATGGGTCTGAGAGATTGATGGACCTTTGTGGATCAACAACAGCTACAAAAACATTCTTGACAATTTTATTGCTTAAATTACATTTTAATAGTATAGGTTTATAAAGTGGATTCACACAATTGCCTTAATTAGCCTTTAAGAGAAAACACTGTCCAGAAACATAAATTAGAAGACAAGTGGCAACTTTCTCACCCCATTATACAGGCTCTTTATTAAAGCTATTAACAAATTGTTTATAACATTCATAGAGTGAGGAAGGCTTTAATGTGAATACAATAATTCATTCAACAGTGGTGAACAAGTATCTTCTGTACTTATTCTGGACCTCCACGCTGTTAAAGAAAAGCAGACAATTACATGTCTTCTACTAATGAAAAGGGAAGCGGACATGACGTTTTGCATTTTGTTACTGAGTAGGGAAGTACTGTTTTCAATATAAAGTTACTGCCATATTTAAGAATTCTACCTTTTATTTATTACTTTTATGAAGGGACACAAACTTTCTACTTGTCTTAGCTTTTGTAAAAAATACCTCACAAAATCTGAGAAATGTTTTTGTAACTTTTACAGCTTAATACTTCTAATTGCTGAGAAACTTCAAGTTAGGAGTTTTTACACCTTTAATTCCATTACTCCTGGTTATATGCTCTTTCTGCCTCATAAAAACTCCTCTCCTTCACTGGGTCTTCATATCCTTTGAATACTTGTGGACTCATCATTAAACCAAGCTATACAGATTTAGTTCTTCTAGTCTTGCAAACCCATGCCTCCAGCTCTTTAATGTTCTTGGTATTCTTGTCTAACCTCCCAATTTGTCACGATCTAGTGATGAAGTGCTCAAAACAATATTACAGACACAGTGGTATTTTATAGTCATTTGCATTTGCTGCCTCAAATGCACTTGCTTAATGCTGCAATGTTAGATTGCATGCATTATAGGGGCTCATTTAAACTCAATTTGTTTTCACTGAAATAAATCATGTGTTTGTTTCTGTAATTTTTTATTCTTAAACACACAACTTGTATTTTGGGTATAAACTACATGTTTAGCCTCTTCAGTCTATGAATAAACTCAAGTGAAAGGATCACCACTTTGTACACCGTGTTTCTAATATTTATTACACATTCTACAATTGTGAGTACAATAGGCAAGGACATTGAAACAGCATGTTTTTTACTGGATTATGGGTAGACTAGGACTTCAAGACAAATTCTAATCCTGATTTTGTCACTGGCATTCTGTGTGGCTTTGGGTGAGTTGCAGCCTCTCTGTGCATCAGTATCCTGAACAGCCAAATAGAGGTACCTTCTCTACCCAACTTGTGTGTTGAGGAATATTTAGTTTGCATTTACTGCAAACAAAGTTGGAAAGCTCTATGTAAGTGCAAAGGTGACAAGAGGTAAGGATATTTATCATGTTGTCCAGAAGTCATTTTGCAAAGTTTTCAAGATAGTGAATAAGTACAGAGGACATATGTGGTAACAAGTATAGCAAAAAACTTACTTGAATGTATTCCATCTCCTCATCTGATATCAGTTTTCTCCTGTACTTTTGAGGTAATGTTTTTACTAGTTCTGTCGTGTCTGGTATGCCTTGTACTCTACTTATGGATGAAATGTTTTGAAGGGCTGGTGGTCTGTCTCCTACGGAAAGCTCTGCTGATGAAGCATGAAGTGGTGGTATCCTTGCTTGTAGAGATTCCTGCACTGAAAACCAGATTTCAAAACCAGGCTTGAATTCATTCAACAGTGTAAGCAGTAAACAATGGCAGTTATTGGTTGGGTCAGTTGAATTTTTCATTACAAAGCTACGTGCATGAATTAAGATCCTTTCCTTCTGACCATGTACTTTTATATTATTTTAGAGACTAATACAGCAATGAGAACACCGATGCAGTCAAATTCTGCAAGTAGGAGAAAGCACAGCTCGAAGGGGTTAGATATTGATGTTGCAATAATAGCTAAACCAGCACACAGTTTTACAAATACTGACATTAGGAAGCTGTACTTGCAGATTAAGAACATACAATGTCTCACAGTGTATTAATGTTTACACAATGCTATAGGGGTAGAGGATTTTTTAAAGATAAAATCCAAGCTGTCCATAGATAGAGAGGTTTGGGGAGGATGAAGGTTGCAACTGTGAAATATAACAAGCTGTGGTCTGTGGCATACCTGCTTTTAATGTTTTGTTTGTATTTTTCATTAATTAATATGCTATAGTTCAGGGGTCAGCAACCCCCAGCATGCATGCCAGAGGTGGCACGCGGGCCGAGCCTGAGCGGCACACGGCACCACTCAGGCTCCCCCGCTGGCCCCACAAACCACGCGGTCAGCAGCTGCAGCGTGCAGTTGAGGGCCCCTGCTGGCCCCACCCCCTGCTGGCCAGCGGGAGGGGTGGGAAGCAGAGCAGGTTGCATCGCATCGCCCCGCCCACCCGGAGTCGTGCCGCTGCCGGCAGGGCAGAGCCGGCACCGGCCATGGCTGGCAAGAGGGTGGCTCGGCTCAGCCCGGCCGGAGCCGCTGTTGCCAGCGGGTGGCCTCTGGTTCCTGGCCCCGGTTCCCGCCGGCAGCGGCGGCTCAGGGTGGGCCAAGCCGATTCGCCCGCTTGCCAGCCATGGCCGGGGCCGGCTTTGCCCTGCCAGCAGCGACGTGGCTCTGGGTGGGCCGGGGCAACGCGACCCGCTCTGCTCCCCTCCCTTCCTGCCGTCCAGCAGAGGGCGGGGCCACCAGCCCCACGCTACCCCTGCGGACAGGAGCCGGCTCCAGGGCGGGGAACTGGAGGCAGCCTGCTAGCTGATGGGCGGGCAGGGCACCTGAAGCCTGGCCCCGTCCCCTTTGGGCCCCGCTCCCGGCACCTGCTGAGGGTGCGGTGGGTGGGCGGGGCTGGCACAGGGGCCAGCAAAGGTTGCCGACCCCTGCTATAGTTTATGAGTGCAATCCAAAATGAAGGCTACAGGGTGGAGGTCAGTTGCTGAACACTGACCTACATGGATGAGTTTTGAGGGATTTGAGATGCACAGAATCAGGAAGGATATTCCTGGCATAGGAAAGAGATTGAGAGAAGGCTTGGCCAGATTTTGTCAGAGGAGGGGGATGGCAAGGGGACAGGATGGGGAGCTAAGTTCATCATGGCTCTGAAAAAAGATTGCCAACACCTATTCTGTGTAGCAAAACCCTGCTCTGAAGTGTCCCTAGCCACTGTTTGCCAGAAGTTGAGAATGGGTGACAGGGGACAGATCACTTGATGATAACTTCTTCTGTTAATTCCTTCTGAAGTACCTGGCATAGGCCACTGTCAGAAGACAGAATGCTGGGTTAGATGGACCACTGGTCTAATCCAGTATGGCCATGCTAATGTTCCTGTATTGTACACAGTGTTGAGTACTGTTTTTTTTAAATTATCAGAATTTTTTCCCCTTTATGCATAGTGGCAATAAACTGCCCTCCCAGATGATGTCAGGATTTTAAATACTGTAGACACAGTGGTTTCACTCAGGGTGGAAAGAGAGGGGAAAAAAACTACTGCCGTTTTATTGCAAACTTCATTGAAAACCCCTGCTGCTTAAAAGTGACTTTGGCACAGCCTCTCTTAAATGGAGATTACTGTTTGCAAAATGAGATTTCAAGGTATAAGATTAAAGTAGGAGGATAAACATGGAGATCCTCATAACTCTGCCTGGGCCATAGAGTTCATAAAGTAATCTGGGTTTTATGCATGAAAGTTAGATCAGTTTTCAAAAGCGTAAACTCAGACAGCAAACTAGGTCAATGCTCAGAAATAACTGAGTCATATAAGCCAAAAAGAAACAATGTGTCACAGTTCTTATGCACACATTAAGCTAAAAAAGTATGACATGGTATAAGTTTTATTTACAAATAAGATACTTACTTTTAGGTTTGGGACTATTTTTTCTGTCAGGGAACTTGATTAAGGGTGTATGTGGCTTGACTACCTAAAACAAGACAGGGTGGTGGAAGGAGGCAGAGAAATGGAATAAAAATAAAAATAAACCCAGGTAAATAAAATTTAAAACTTCATGAGATATTCATGGCAAGAATGCTACACGCTAAGGAATTATATCTGCACTTGTTTGTGCACTTCCATTAACACAAGATTTGAGAGATTTACAATCATCTCAATTTTATTTTTTTTAAAAGGCTTAGACTGTCAGAGTGACATTTGAGATTCAAAGTTGTACTAGACTGTAGAGCAGATGTGTTTTATAAAGAATTGCTTATAAAGAATTGACTGTAATTGCAATATAAATGTGATTCTAAGGTTTTCATGCTACAGTCATGGGAACCTTGGTTCCTTTCTGCTTTTCTATGTTAGCTCAGCTGAAGAGATATAGTTAACTAGTCCCAGAAGTAAACAACTATACCTTAGTAGGTGTGATGCTCAACCCTCCCCCATCTGCATAAGATATTTTCTTCACTGATTTTGTCAACAAGCAAAACAAACCAACACTATAAATGGCTTTCCCTCATTCTCAACAACAGCAATATATGAGTGGCAAATAGGCATCTCTAGGACCGTGTCATTCTAAAGATGAGTTTCAAAGGGGTAGCCGTGTTAGTCTATTGTAAAAAAACCACAGAGTCCTGTGGCACTTTTAAAGACTAACAGATTTATTTATCGCATGAGCTTTCATGGGCTATAAATAAATCTGTTAGTCTTTAAAAGTGCCAAAAGCCTCTTGTTATTCTGAAGATGGGTAGTCTTCCCATACAAGATGCACAGTTTGCTGACATCCTTTCACCAATGGGGCACCAGAAGAGAATCAAGCAACTGGACACTGGAACCAACCGACTAGCCAACTGAGATAAAGGGAAAAAAAGGAATGTGGGGCCATTAAGCCATTGCAGAGCACCCCTACTTGCTTGGTCCAAGAAGCAGAAAAGCAAAATTCACGACACACAAAATGCTATTAAAGGCACACAGGAAACAAGATCGAAAAAGAAAACGGAGGAAAAAAGGACTCTCTCAGATCGCTTTCTTGTATGTTAAGGGTAGTGAGTGCATGTATGATCTGAAAGTGGTGACTGACGACAATCAGTGCAGGCTACTGCCCACAAGACTAGTGCAGCATGCAAAATAAGTCCCATCCCCGGTTCCGCGCCGTCCCTCCGTCCCTCCCCCCCCCCCGGGCAGGACGCGGCGTGCACGGGGCGGCTCCAGTCCCGTCCGTGCACTCCTCAATGAGCCCAACACAGCTCCGTGGGTTGTGGCTGTCCGGGCCGCCCTCGCCCCATCCCGCCCCAC
>ML685768.1:5821065-5839011 GCA_007922175.1 Pelusios castaneus
CTCCCTTCACACCTGAACATGAAAAAATACAGACCACCAATCATGAAGAACTGCAAGATTCATAAGATGACATTTTATTGAGGTTATTACTTGGAAATATATTTAAAGCTACAAGATAGAGTTTAATCTATTTGTGCATTTTGAAGCTTGACAAAAACAGGAGTCTTTCATTTTAAGAGATTAGTCCCCAAATTGAGACCACCTCTCTGAATTACCTGTATTTTTAATTAACTAATGCATTTCCCTATCCAAAAATATTACATTTTACTTAATTTTTTTCAAGTTTAGAATGAAGTACAGATACAAATCTGTCAAATTGTAAGGAATTAAGTTATTCTTTATTAGTTCTAAGTGCAATTATACAGCAATTCAGAAGCTGGCCTATATACAAATTCCATACGCTTCTGCACAACACCCATTTTCTCTATGTTGGCTGTTATGATGAGGACAGAATTTTTAGTGAGGTAGCTGCCATAGCACAGACAAACTGGTTTTGAATGTCATACAAAATAAAATGAGCACAACTTTTAAAAAAGTTTAAAATCATACACACACAACAGTTTTGGCCAAAAAGTGCTACTTAGGTCATCAATGACAGCATTTGTAAATTCCGACTACACAACCTTTGTATGATTAATATTTTCACAATGTACAGAAGTGGGACATATCCTTAAGAAAACATGCATGGGAATAAGGGGAGTGAGGTGCCCCATTACAGCCCTGCACAGCCAATTCTACAATAAGTCACACTTCATGGAGGAACAGCGCCAGGCCGACTGCTACTCTTAGGCAGGAAATGGCTGGAACCCAGACTCTGCTCATCCCCCCTCACTGTACTAATCAGAAGCAGATCACTCCGCTCCTTGGAGCAGAGGTATGAAAGGGGCAGACAGGACTGTGACAGCTGCAGTTCTCTCCCTGGACAGCTCCTGGGGTTGAGCAGCTACAAACTGCCCCTTACTCAGGTCAGACTGCAACGTTACAATCTACGTCATTAAAATAATGATTCTGTTTTACACCAAGAATTAATCTCTCCCTTTAAAGAACTGTGTAATTCACATCCGAATCACCAAAGCAGAGGAAAAAGCACTGGTAGAAAGGTCCCGTTTTCAAAGTCTCTTTCCTTGTTTTGCTTTTGTTACCATTACTTGTGCCAGTCTATTTAACTGCAGTTTATTGGTGCACACTGTATAAAAACTATAGCTTTAAAAAAAAAAAAAAAAAAAAAAAAAAGCTTGTCTTATTCAGATACAGTTCACATTTTTCTCAAGCTGTAGAACAATGGTCTTTAAAACTGGATCTTCTGCCCAGTTGACTTTACTTCCAATAATGATGCTCTGTAATAAGATAGTTACCATTAGTTCAAATTCCACGGGTAAAACAGGTTAAAAAGAAACCTAAACTGTTAGAGCACTATTTTAATTGTCACTTATTAAAATGTGTCAAGTTATTGGCTTTTTTTAAACGTTTGAGTCAGAGCATATAAAGACGAATTGATAAATCTCAAGTTTTAATAACTCAAAACACAAGATGTATTGTTGTTTTAATAGAATGCATATGATTTTGATGCTGAGAACACGAATTATTAATTTCAGTCCAAAGGATATCTACCCTCACATCCCAGAAAGATTCAAGTGCTTACAAAAATGAAAGTTGCTCACTTGTAACTAGAGCTACATAGCGGGCTGAACTCCCTCACCACCTCAGTTCCTTCCACCACAAAGCCAGACACACACAACGAAAACAGGACTCTGACAGAGAGGGTAAGGTGAGTGGGAAATGTGAACATGTAGAGCTATCTCGAACTCTGGTTATAAGTAAAAAAAGGTTACTAGCCTTTGTCACTTGTTCTTTAAAAGGGGTTCATACATCTAGTCTACTGTAGGTATTTGTGGGCTCCAGTGCATGCTTAGAGAGTCTTTACCCTTCAGCAGTACCTGATGGAGAGGCCTTAGGACCCTCTGATATCTCTTGCACATTGTGCAGGCATAAAGGACAGATACTCCAATCCCTGTCAGTTCTTTCCCACCAGAATAGCTCCAATAGAGAGGAAAAGGAGAGTGGGTCATGGAATGGACGTGTAATACAGCTCAAAGAATAAATTACAGAAAAGTTAATGACAAAGTAAGAGGTTGTTGAGGTGGGGCAAAAGGAACTCCATTGTAGATGTTGGTGGATAGATCTGACCAATCTAGGGAGAATCAGACTTGACTCAGTATACACAGTGACTATCATCTAAGTGGTGCCTTCTTCTGGAGAAGGCACCTCTATTACCCAGTCCTTAAGGAGTCTGAGAAGCACACTGGTGATCTGGAGCACATAAATGCACATGGTCATGTGCCCTAATAGCCTTAAACAGTTTTTTACCATGGTGAAAGGATAAGCCTATAAGTCCAGAATGAGGCTTTGCAGTGTATGAAACCTTGCTGGAGGAAATAAGGCCCTGGCTGTTGTTGGGTCCAGTACCACTGAAGACAGGACTGACTTGTCTGAATTGATCAGGAGGCCCAATACATCAAAAGTGAATCTGATTATGCAAATAGTGGACACTACTTGTCATCTAGATCAATCTCTTATCAGCCAGTCATTCAGGTAAGGGAAATACATACACCGCTAACCTTCAGAGGAATGCTGCTATCACCACTATCCATAACACAGCCAAAAGATCAAAAGGGAGGACTGAACTTATAATGGCAACTGAGAGTGAATCTCAGAATTTTCTATGGCTTTGATGAACTGCCACAGAAAACTAGGCATCCTTTTAGTCAGCAGCAGCATACCAGTTCCTCAACTTCAGAAAAGGAATAATGGAAGCTAAAGTGACCATCCAGAATTTTGGGGGGTTTGTGCCAGGAACTTCTTTAACTGTCTAAGATCTAAAATAAGCCTGGGACCCCCTTTTGACTTCAGATCAAGAAGTATTGGGAGTGAAATCCCTTTCCCATGAAGAAAGGAGAGATATCTTCTACAGTTCCTACAAGGAGAAGCTTTTGTATCTCTTTCAGTAATACTGACCCGAGAGAGGGGTCCTTGAAGAGGATCAGGGAAGGGGGTAGAAATAAAATGGAGTGTATGTCCCCCTTCCACTATGCTTAGAACACACACATCTGTTGTGATGTAAGCTCAAGCACAGCAGAAGTGGGAAAGGTGGTTTGCGAAAACTGGAAAAGAAAAAGATGACACTCTTGGAACTGATGGACTACTTTCAGCCTGTCCATCAAAATGAACTCTTGGAAGAGAGCACCTGCCTTAATAAGTCGTAACTGTGCCGAGGATCGTGATAGTGGTTTGTGATCTCTGCTCCCTCTCCTCCTTCTTGAGGTTTTGGGCTCGAGGATCAAACCCCTGAAAATGCTGAGACTGATAAGGATAGAACTCCTTCTGTTTCTCTGCAGGGATGTAAATACTCAGGATCTCAGGTTTGCTCGAGAGACTACACAGAATTTTGGCTGTCTTTTCTGAGTGATGGCCCTTCAAAATCCTGGACCGTCTGTTGCATCTCTGGAGGGAGGTCGAATATAAACAGAATGGGTGCCTCATTGTGAGAGCAGAGGCCATGCTGTGTGCTGCAGCATCAGAGACATGCCTGCAAAGCAGTTCTGTTAACCATCTTGCCCTCGTCTACTAAAGACTGGGGTGCCTGTTTCAACTCATTTGGGATATAGTCTGAACTACAAAACTGTACTCACGGGATGAAATTGTGGTACCCAGCAAAGCTTGCTGGTTTGCAATACAAAGCTGTAATCCAACTGTGGAGTAAAGCTTCCTCCCAAATAAATCCAGCTTTGTGCACTCTGTTTTTTGGGGTTGATGCCTGGGGCCCATCCTTCTTTTTCATTGGTTGCTGGTACTGCAAGGAAGCATGGAGGAGAATGATTTTAAAGGTGCTTGAGTATCTGATGGGGGTTCTCTTCTATGTCAGAGGCAGGGAAGATGGGGTCTGCAGGCTGTAAGATAGCCTCATTTAATTGGGAGAGCTAGTCTAGCTAGAGCTGCAGTTGTCAGAGTGTCCACCAGCTTGTGGGATATCTCCTGTACCTCCTCCAGGTGGATGTCTAGTGCCACAGCCATCCTCAACAACTCCTGAGGAGTCTTAAAAGTGGAAAAACTGGCTCTACCGCACTTGTCTCATCTAGGGATCACGAAATAGATGCTAATAGTATTGGGGGCTGGTCCACTATCTGCCCTTCTTGCAGCTGTTCATGAGAAGGATCTCAGCTCTGCTAGACTTGGTACTGATGCTATGGTTTTTGCAGTGTTGATGCTCCTGAGGTGGTTGTGGGTATGTTCTTGATTGAAGGAGAAGCCTCAGGGGTTACAAGAGAGCCATTTATGTGTCTCCAGTTGCCAACTATATGTAGGTTAAGAGTCCCTCCTGAGACTTTAGAAAAGCTTATCCTCTTTGCATCCTTTGACGATCCTAGTACCAAGTTCAACTTTGGATATCTCTTCTTCAGTACTGGTGACACTGATCTGCTTTTTGGTACCAGAAGTGCCTGAGGGGTGTGACTGACTGACACTGGAGGTGCTTCATACCTGGACTGAGGCAGACTGCTCAGCTGGAGGATGTAGCGCCAACCCCCCCAGCAGATGGTATGGAGCTTAAAGCCCATACAAATGTCACATTTGTCATTCATATGAACTTCCCTCAAGCACTTAAGGCAGCTGAGGGGCACTGTTAGGCATTGTCATACCACAGGAGTGGCAAGGTTAAAACCCAGAGAGTGCAGTTTATCTCTGGTACCCAAACTAGGTGCTGGAACCACAGAAGACAAAAAAATTAAAAACAAAAAACCCCTAAATAATCAACCCACCCACCCCAAGCTACACTACTATACACAGGTTCCAAAAGGGTAGCCATGTTAGTCAAGTCCAGCAAAAAATACAAGGAGTCTGGTGACACTTTTAAAGACTAACACATTTATTTATTGCATGATCTTTCATGGGAGAAAATCCCTCTTTGTCAGATGCTTGAAGATGGGGAACTTACAGAACGGGAGCAAAATAAATGCAGGGAAGTGTCAGTCATAGGATCTAGTTAGACTGTAACAGCAAATCAAAGCAGTTGTTAGGATTTGATTTTCTGTTAGTCTGACCAGATCCTATGACTTACAGAATGGGAACAAAAGTGCAAATTCCCCATCTTCAAGAGTCTAACGAAGTGGGATTTTTCTCCCACAAAAGCTCATGTGATAAATTAATGTTAGTCTTTAAAAGTGCCACCAGACTCCTTGTTTGTTTTACTATACAGAAGTACTCTTTACAGATTTTAGATGGAATTAATAACATTGCCTGATAATTTGCCACCCTAACACAAAGGGATGAGGAAAAGAACACCTTCTTCCACAGTGAATTGATCTTATTGCCCTCCTATTAGCTGGTATGCAGTGTGTGTCTGCCCAGTTCTTGCTCTATTGGTGGCAGTAGCCACCACCCATGAACTCAACAGAGTTTGAGTATGAAAATAAGAAAAAGCGTAAGAGGATATCTGGTATAATTTATCTGGGTTTGTGGAGACAGGTTAACAATGCAACAGTGGATGAGAAGGAGGTGGCTGGCTGAACCAGTCCATCCATAATGGGTAGGGATAGCCTACTCTTAGCTGTCACACCATGGATATTGAATACCGGGCAGAAAGTCTCTTACAAAGGTACTACAGGTAGATTCAAATTGGAAACCATATGGTCCACCAGATCATGGAACCACATAGCATCTCCCCCATGCCTTTTTGTGTCTTCTCACTGAGGGAAATATAAAAGAGGATCTCAGAATTGGAGAAACGGGACTCCTCTTAGAACACAAGCCACTTGCATTCATGCTTGGATTTGACACGTGCAGTGGTGTCAAAAGGTGAACCTGGGCTTCCATCGTAGGAGAATTCTCTGGAACTGACACAGGAACAGATTGCAGATCTGAAGATTGACAATATCAAATCTGGTACTATACTTAAGGCCACCTCCCATGCTACTAACTGAGAGGGAGTAACCTGTTTGCATTGGACCGTAGCACTCTTGTAGGAATCAGAAAGATTCAATAGTTCTGATGCATAGGAACCAGTGTTGCTAACAGTAGTCACTTGTCCTTAGGCCTCCTCTTTTTCGGTGCCAAAATGGTCAGCACTAGAGATCTCTGGTTCTGATGCAGCAATGAAGTCTGACTTCCTAGATCTGGAAGTAGACAGAGTTAATCCTGGGCCTGCAGCACAGGAGTTCTGCCAGAATTGGAAAGCCGTATGATACAAGGTATGGCACTCATGGGGATGGCCAAACTGTCTCTTGACATCTCCTCTGGAACCAGGGTAGTAGAGTTCAGCCATGTGACCCTCTGTTCAGCCATCCACAGCCTCAGAGGCTTAATTGAGGGAGTCACAAGGAACAGATCCAGTCCTGACTGGGGATGCAACCTCTTAGAGCCATTTGGTTCTTTTGCTCCTGGGTAGGTATCATAGGGGCCAAAACTGGAGACCAATTGGATCAGTGAACTGTTTGGATCCAGAGGGTCTGGCCTCAAGGTGTTGATTCAGAGGGAGCTGAAGATGAGTCTCTCTATCCTTATGGGCTCTGGAAGTATAGGTCCAGCAGATTAAACATTCAGAAGGCCAATGACCCAGGAAGTTCTGACATAATTGCCAGATGATGGAAAGAAGGCTGGGCAGAAAGAGCACCTCTAAAATCTTATCTTCTGTTTCTTTAATTCTGCCATAGTAAGGAACCAAAAAGGAACCACTGACTGAACTAAAAGCTCACTCTAACCATTAAGAAAAAAGCTCTGGAGAGACTGAAGAGGTTGTCATCAGTTTGTGGCACATGGTTAGAAGGAACTGAGGTAGGGAGGGTGTTATGCCTCTATACAGCCTTACCCTCAGTATAGCAGTGATGCTGAGGGGAGGGATAGGAAGCACAAGAGTGCTCTGTCACTGCTAGTAGGTACTACTGTCAGGCCCCACAAGGTGACACAGCACACCAAGTGGGAATACACAGAGCCATTCAAAGAAGCTTAGAAAATAGGTACTTAGGGCCTGATCCAAAGCCAACTGAAGACGATGGTAATTTCTCTGTTGACTTCAGTGGATTCTAGATCAGGCCCTTAGAATGGAAGTACTTTCTTACACTTAACTGTGGAGTTACTAATGCAATACTAACATCTAAACCAACCTCTGATAAACAGAGGATCATTCAATATAGAAATATATGGAGTCCTTTTGAAATTTTTCCCAATGCCACTCATCTTTACAGAAGGTTATGATACAGCCATCAGTCCCTCCTCTTAATATCCAGACTCTTCCACCTTAGACTTTTAATGCCATGTTCATTCCTAGTTGGGACATTCAACTGAAAGACCAGTCCTAGTTAATAGACATTCAACTGAAAGACCAATTGTATCACTTAAGTACCTTAAAAGGGATATTAAATGGATAAAAATCAGGTAAACACCATTTCTACAACTAAATAATACCCATTTCAAAGTATAATTTAAGAAAGTTTCTGATTCTCAATCTCTGAAGTACCAAAATCATGATACTTATATGCAGGCTACTTTTCAGTTATTAAAGATTACAATTTTAAGAGTAAATTCATTAGAAAAAACCATTTTTAGAGATTCTATAATGTATTTCACTCAAGTAAATATCCATCACCAAAGAATAGTCAAATGCCTACTAAAAGTTTGCAAGTTGTGTTTGATCGAAATACAAGAGACAGGAGACTTACAATCTCTCCAAATTTCAAAGCAACAGAATAAGTTACCTGGAAGATATTCTGAATTAATGTTGTCATCTGTGTTTCTTTTTGCAAGTTTCTAGATATCCTCTTTAACATTTCACCCACTCCCATGCCCTCCAACTCCTCTTTCTGTTTTTTCTTCAGGGAGTGTATTTGTAACAGTTTCTGTTCTCCAGCACGCTTTAGTGCTAGTCAATTAAAAAATAAAAGATTAGAACTAGACTGAATAAAATCCCAGAAAACATAAGTGTAGAGAACAATTTCTGAATTGGCAGAATGAACTCCCATTTTACCTAATATATTTTTTCTTCTATCTCTAATTTAAAACCAAGCCTCTCGCCTAGGCATACCACCACCTTCCCTTCCCACTTCTCCAAAAGAAACCCTTATTTTTCTTTATAAAGCTCTCTTTTTAAATCAGACTTTTACTATTCTGCCAAAACATTACTCAAAGGTCCAGTAGGATAAACTGGTATGTGAAGAGGTATTAACACACTCTAAATGAGGTTTAATAGGCAATAATGGAAAGAGGCTGCATTCTTTTGAAGTTCTCCACTCTCCCTGTTCTAACTCCATAGTACATGTCCTGTTTGCATGCAGACATTCAACATACCAGCTCACTTTCACATCAGACTTAATTTTTAGGATGTTTTACATATAGACCCAGTATTTCACAGTTATACAAGATTTTACACGTAGTTGTCAGTAGACACTTTACTTACAGAATCTCTTCTTTTTAATCTCATTTAGTTTTTCTTCCAACTCACGTGCTTGCTGTGTTAAAGAAAAAAAGTGTTTGACATATTGATATTAATATATTTACTGTCAATATGTAGTACTATGTTTAATAGGAACTTATCCTATAGTACCTATTAAACATAGTAGGAACAGGAATAAAATAGAACAAAATGAGGTAAAGTGCAGGCTCTGTAAAAAGAGACTTTATGGAGCAGACTCGTATATTTAGTCAGGCCTGTTTATTTAGTGAAAAAATCACTTTTTATTTTACTACTGTCAATGTAAACTATGCTGTTCGGGTTTTTGTTTGTGTATCATTAAGTTCCAAATGCAGGAGTGCTTGTGCATTTCCCATTGTTTTCAAATTCTGCCCTTAATTACACCTGTACATCATTGAGGCCAACAGAGCTATACAGGTATAACAGAGGGCAGAATTTGGCTTGCAGAATATTTGTTAAAGATTTTAATGCATGAATCAGGAAAAATCCAACTTGACTTTCAGATCTCAAGATCAGTTCTGCATTTGACTTAAATACTCTGATCACTTGGTAAGCAGGGTGCAGTCAAACAATATGTAGATAATACAGTCAATTGCAAAGTTATATAACTAGAAACAAAGAATGCTGGTCACCCTTGCAGGACAAGAAATTATGTTGGAAAGAAGCAACTGTGAAAAAGAATAAGGGGTCATGGTAGAAAGCCAAATGGACTCCCAAGGTAAATCTGTAGCTAGAAGGGCTAGCCTGATTCTTGAAGGTTCCATGTTATACATCCAAGTAAAAGTAGGCATGCAATATTAACACCAAGGGGACTGATGAGGCCATTACTGGAATACTGCATCCAGCTTTGGTGTCCACACACTAAGAAAAATGTTTTAAGATTTGAGGGTTCAGGAAAGAGCTCGTCTGGAAGACATGTCTTACGATGAGAAACTCAACTCAATCTATTTAGCTTATCCAAAGAGAAAGTTGGGAGATAAAGATCATGATCAAGTTAAGTATTTGCACAAGGAGAAGATATCTGATTCTAGAGGGTTCTTTTTTCTATCAAAGATACAATGAAATTGAATGGCTGGAAGTTGAAGCTAGAAAGATTCAAACTGGAAATTATAATTTATTTTTTAATAATGAAGAAAGCTAACTACTGGAGCATCTACTTAGAGGATGTGATGGATTCTCCATCGCTTCCAGTCATTAAAGATCATGACTGAATGTCTTTCTAAATGACATACTCTAGTTCAGGCCTTGATAAATCCTAGGTGCCAGACCGCCATGGCACCTAGGATTTTTCCCCTGGCACCTAAGAGTGCCAAGGCAAGGGCCCCCCCAACCACGCAGAGCGTGCTGGGCTACTACCGCCGAAAACCATTGTGGCTCCCACTCTGCCTAAAAAAGAGCCGGCGGTTCTTTCAGCAGCACGGGGGAAGAGGGAGAGACAGTGGTGCTCTCCTTCTCCAGTGTTGCCATTTCTCCCTCTTGCCATCCCCTCCTCCAGTGAAAGAGCTGCCGGCAGTGGCTTTTTTTTTTTTGGTGGCAGGGGAAGGGGGTTTCTTTTAGTGGTGAGCGTGGTGCACTAAAGAACTCCCCCTCCCTGGCAGTTGGAAAAAAGCCACTGCCGGTGGCTCTTTTGATGGTGCTGGGGGGCAGGGGGAGAAGAGCACTGCTGTCTCTACCTCTTCCTTCCCACACTGCTGGCAGTGGCTTTTTTTTTTTGCAGGAGGGGCTCATTGCTGAAAGGAGCCATGGCCGCAGGGGCTCATTCTCTGCCGGATACGTAGGAGCACCCGAGTTTTGGGGCTGGCTCCTAGGTGTCCAGCAGATTTGTTCAGGCCTGCTGTAGTTCAATCACGTTATTAGGGCTAATCCAGGAATTACTGGGTGAAAATTTATGATCCACATTATGCTGGTTAGATTAGACAGAGCACAGTTATTCATTCTAGCCCTGAAAGTCTATGGCCAAGTCAACACTGACAGCGGCAAATTCACCACATCAATTCAATCTTTCCAGATCGATTGAGTAGGTCAGTTAAGACCCACTCATTTGATCTGGACAGTCGACCTGGTAAATCCACCACATGAAAGTCCACCCCAGTAGTGCTGAGTCGAAGGGAGGGCATTTTCCTTCAACTCAGTGCAGTGCAGGTACCGCAGTAAGTAGGCATTAGGCAGTCAAAGGGAGATGCGTATGTAGCTTGAGTATCTCCCTTCAACTGTCGCTGAAAACCATGGTGAGTGTAGACTAGGCCTATAAATTTAAAGGTAGCAGTCTCAAAAACATTGTTTTAATTGTTGATTAAATTTAATATGTGCTACATCAAAACAGTAAATGTGGAACATGTAATACCTTGAAAAACAAAATCTACTCTAAAAAGGGAATTTGTTTTTAATGCATTGTGTTTCAGGCTCCTTCCAGTAGTTATAGCCCCCTGGTTAACGTCCCTTCCACTCTACAGTTAAGGTTGCCAGTCCCCATTTGAATTATTGTAGATTAATTTCCAGCAGGACTGATAGTCCCAAACAAATCTTCAGCAGCTATTATCCCGATGATAATAGGTTTATGATCTCAAACCTAAGATGTGTACAGTCTAGACATGTTAGGGTTTTCACCTAAAAGAATCAGACCACATTTCAGATCCATGTTTGTTTGTTTTTTTAAAGTTATTTTGGCACCCTAAAATCTGAAAATGATTTAATAATTAGTAATATCAAGGTTACTTGCCTGCTGTGATTCAAGTATTGCAGTACTATTCATTATTATGTGTTTTATAGTTTCCAAGATGAACCTAATGAGGGAACAAATAATTAATTACCAACCATAAACAAACACTATGAACATTTTAACCAGAATGACTTCAATTAAGGAAAGACTGTTCCTTTAGCATCATTAAAAGCATAGTGTGTTTTTAACAATTGAAAAAGTAGCCCAAGGTTTATTATGCTAAATACAGTTCAAGAAATCAATTAAATATTCTCTTTGCACCCCACACCAGATCATTAGGAATTAGTGTTCAACATTTCTAGCACTGTGTAAAGAAGGTACACAATTTGCTAGGCAGCAAGGTGATAGTGGCAGCATCATGCAAAAAAATCTAGGTTAAGAAATGACCTAGAACTCTTGCCTTAAGGCTAGTGGTGAAGGCATCATGGAGGTTGAGCATTTTTTATTTCCTACAATGGGAAGAAAGTGTGTCCAAGCCAACTATGCAGACAGTGTCCTTTAGTACCACTTTTTAGCTTCCCAAAGGAACTATGCTACACTGTAAACACAAACGAGAAAGCTTATTAAAAGCAACTGAGGTAGTTTGTAAGTCTTTCCCTGCTCTGGAGTGACAAATTTCCACGCACACTGTCCCCCACCCCATCCTCCGCTCTCAAAAACAAAACAAAACACCTTACTTTGAGTCACTATCATTTTCTCTCAGTTTGTTTCTGAGGGCATCCATAAGCTGGATCCTATATATGGTGGGAAAAGAAGAAAAATTCTGGCTGATGAGAAAGCTAAAGAAAAAAACAACATCTTGGAGAAAACAAAGATAAATTGAGTTCTGTGTACCTGTTCCTCCTTCATATTTTATAGATGAGTATATTTGATTCATATGTAAAATACATGATATCCAAAATTTACTGTCTGAATGTTCTCTTACAAAAGGTCATTTAATATAATTTTTAAAAAAAAACAATACGTTTCCTCCAGATTCTGAGAGTGTTAAAGTGAGAATGTCGTCCCACCCAACCCTACCCGCTTCAATTCTTTCAATTACTTCAGTAATCCTTAATCCAAGACTCCAAGGCATGTGTGCAGGGACATACATCTTTATTGGGGAATCAAACAGCAATACAGGAGAGCCACCACTTTCCACACTTTAGCTGCATTTTAAAAAATATATAATAATCTGTCCCAAACCCATCGCTATATTCCAATGAAGAAGTGCAGTTGTTAATTATTTGTATTATGGTACTACCTGAACAGATAGGGGTCCCATTGTTTGAGTCCCTGTACATAGAATAATGGTCTCTATACTAGAAGAGTTTACAGTTTAAATATGCAAGGCAGACAAAGGTTTTGGAGAAGAATCTAAGATACAAGCATAGTGAACAATGGCAGGGACTGCATTGCACCCCTTTTTGGTCAGGCCTGACATCACAGGTGAACCCAGCCTCACTTCCTTTCCCTGGGCTATAAACAAGATTGCCCCTAACCCACCTATCAAGGGTCTCATTTATTAATAACTGTCATAAGCATAGGTAGTATCTCACTCAGATACACCCAGGTTTAGTCCAGCTAACAGTTTCTGACTCCTTCTTTTTGTGCCTGGAAACCATCTGTGGGGCAGAATGCTTCCTGGTTTCTTTGAGTGAGGGTTACCCCTTTTCAGTACTTTCTTAATTGGGAATCCCCAGCTCTCCTCTTTGGGAACTGGGCTGTATTACTCCAGAGAAATCTCCCTGGAACTTATAAATCAAAACAAACAGAAACCAGCTCCGGGTTCTATTATATCAATAGTTATTTCAGAATAAAACTTTAGGAAGAGCTTTACCTTTGTAACACCAGTGTTTTGTTTTGAAAGGAGATTTTCACTTGTTCCATTTCTTTTTCCAGATCTTCTGTAGAACTAAAACCAAATGCAACAGCAGAAAAATCAAGAATTCTATTGACAACAAGCAAAAACTACCCACATTAAGTAAAACATAGTTACACTGCCTTCTTTTGAAGTAAGACACTCTTCCAGGATATTACTGAGGAACTTCCACTTCAAAAGCAGAAGGTGACTGATGATGCCACTAGTATCACAATACACGTGTTTTGCTGTGCTTTGATACCAGCTTGGTTTCCAGTGCTATGGCAGAGGGAATATTTGTATAATAAATTTGGAGGGAAAAGAGTTAAAAAAGAAACATTAAGATGGCAACCCTTTCTTGCCTAACTCTCTATTATGCACTATTCTAGTGACCTTTTCTTTAGAAAGCATCATCACCTCTGTTGTCTGCAATAGACTTTTACTATTCAGCAGGGAGGAATCCTTTTCTATAGAAGTGCCTTTTCTTGTCCTGTGAAATTCCATTCAGATTTAACTGCATTGTAAAGTGTAAAAAAATTACCACTTCCCTCCTCTTCTTTGGGCCTCTCAAGATGATGCTGGTAGCCTGCCAAGCTGAATGAACATTCTAAAAAGCCCACTTCTGCCACCACCAAAAAGAATAACAGCAGCCTATCTAACTAGGAATGCCTAAAAGTTATAGCAGAGTAAGCAGGCGGAGGGGAGAAAGGTTCTCCCCACTAGACTTCTGCCATCTGCATTTTGCCAAAGTGCTTCATCCGTGTTCTGGGTGCACCAGATGTGACAGAAGCTCCCTCAGCTCCCAAGATGATGAAGAGAATGAGCCTGACCAAAATTCCCTTAGCCACCTCCTGGATCTAGCACATGGTGTTAGTCCCCCCCTCTCCCCCCATCAGAGTTAGTCTTGGAGCTCAAGTTGTATCAGTTGGTGCTGCATTACTAAGAGCTTAGGGTTCAAAGCATTCTGATAAGGCAACTGAACCAAATTACCATTGTGTAATAGTTTTGTTCAGGAAATTACACATGCAAAAAATCCAGACCCTATGTTAAAAAAACCACATTATTTAGTCTGCAAAAATCAAGCATTTGAACATTAGAGTAACCAGATGGATAGTTGACCATGTGACCCCAGGAGTATATGCATTATGATCTTCAATTACATTATCATAATTTATATTTTCCATGGGATCCGTCTCATTCAATGCACAAGTTGCATGCACTAAAGGATGATTAAGATTGCATGGGTAACCATGAATCTGGCAATTCCTAACATTAAGTATTCAGTTTTGCAACCTAAGTAGTAATATTCTGACTTTTTCCTATGTAATGATATTTACTTTACAGAACTAATTAGCACCATCAGAAAAGTGTTAACGTTTTTTCCTCGGCCATGCTAGTGACGCCTGCTGTCCCACAGTAATGGAAAGCAGTACTCAGAGCTAGTGCCAAAAGATGCTGTCATGGTGCTCCTCTGATTAGGGTTGCTTAAAAATACCTTCCAGAATAAAATCCTATTAGGAACAGATTTGGGGATGAAGAAAAATAGGAAGGGGAATGCTTCATAATCATATTTTAAAGACCAGAAAGAAAAGTGAGAACATATTAGAGAATTCTTTATTTCCCATTATTTGATTAATTAGGAATATTTCTTTGAAAACAGTACCTGCATTTCAGTTTCTATTCCTGATGCTTATCTGAACTCCACTACATCTGGTTACAAGAGTTCATTCCTTTATTATAAACGCATAATTGATAAAAGAGGAACCAGTAACCTGAAAGTGCAATGTAGTTTTGGATCCCCAATGCAACGTGTTATCTGAATTTAGTTTGGCTACAAATATCCAAGTACTATACTGCTAAATCCTAGTCAACATTCTGAAGACTGTGGATATGAGAGAGTAGAGTCCACATCATATAAAAAAACATTTGAGGTGTGCAGTAAAATTTCTCTACTTCCCCTTTTGTGCTCCATAAGTAACGTTAAAAGCTCTGAAAATTAATCCAACATTCTTATTAAAAAGAGACCAGTAAGAATAATACCTGTGATAGCTTTCCCCTTACCCCCAAGTTAAAAATAGTTATTTTTATTATTAAGACCTACGCCTCAATCAGCTTTTCTTCTACTGCTTGGTCAGGAATGCCTTCTTCACCTGCAAATCAATAGTGTTTTTAAGTTAACGAGACTGAGAAAAAAATCTGAATAAGAGAGATATCAGTTGAACAAATTTCTGAAAGCCTTTATTATAGTTTTAACTTTGTGATATTAAAGAGTCTAAATTGAAATTCCAAAACGACACCTTTTTCAGAGGATTATAACTTTGCACACAAAAATCTGAGTAAGAATCTTGTTTGTAAAATAAAAAACACTTTAAAATGTTTACATGCATTATTGATTTTTCATCTTTTATTACTTTACTATTGCAATATCAATCAAACTAAGAAAGAGTACGCAGGTGTATAATTTCCTGTAATGACGTACTCTCATTAGCTTTGGATAGACACTGTGAGGGATGGCAAAGAACAAAAAGTTTAATGACAAATGAAGGTGTGAAAATGGTACAAAACAGAAAGTAGTGGAAGACCTCATTTGGCTCCATCATTGCTGCAGAGCTAATGAACAGGAATCAAAGAAAGACAAAGACACTTACTTGCATGAAGTATTGTATTGTATTCCATGAGCTGCTGTTTTATCTGTTCTCTTAGTCTACAACAGGAAAGAGGAAAATAAAGTGTTTATTGTTTTTAGATTTAGATTTTTTTTATTGTTTTAATACAATACTCCAGACACAAATACAACAAACAAAATTCCAGCCATTTCAAAAGGAAGTCAGACACCTAAAGAAACTTTCCATCCATTTGTTGTTGTGGGAAACATACCCTCAGCCCTCTCCAAAAACTCTATCAAAAGCATCTTTTGCAGAATGCCTGGCAAAATATTTGCAAGTTCAGGGCTTTTTGGTTTTAAATACCATCAGTTATTTTAAAGGTATCACAAACCAGTTGTGAACTACAATGGTACAGTCACTCTAATAATAAAGATCTTTATGGACTCTGGCTATATTTTCACTTTAAAAAAAGTGTGTGTTTTAATAATTCCCAACAGATACCTTAATATAAAATCCCAGTGATGAATTAACCAAATAGTTCACATCTTGAAGTAAGTAATAGTGTCACCCCTATATCCCTCAGGTTTATTTCAACTACTTATATAGATGTGAGACCTACGGTGCCTGCCCTGCACTGGGATATCTCAGTGTAAAAAACCATGTTTTTCTTCACTGCAGACATAACTTCAGTTACACAGGCCTTTTTGTTACAATGTCATGGGGAGGTTTTACTGAGCAAAGAAATGAAGGCCTGGGGGTTTATCCCTTGCTCTTTCGGAAGGGGATCCCGGCTTGTTTGTGTTGTTCCATCAGAGCCTCCAGAGATGGTTACTTTCCCCTCCTGGAGCCATCAGCAACCCGGAGCTGTTTAGGGCTGGCCGGGATCCATCCCCCCCAGGTCAGACAGGGCCATGGGATCGGGCCTGGAAGCTTTCCGTACAGCCCAGGGCAGCTCTGGCAGTAGGCCGGTGTCCCAGAGAAAGGCCAGGCCAGGCCCACTTCAATCCACCCGACACCGGCCAGTCCCCGGCTTCGGCTCCGAGCGAGGCCCGGCGATGGGGGCCAGGGCCGCAGACCGCCCCCACGGGGCCACTCCTGGGTCAGACCGATGTCCCGGGGCGGACCGGGGAAAGTTCCTGCCCTTCGGGTCCCCTCCCGAGTCCGGGTCCCCCGAGGCGGAGCCGGGCCGCAGCACAGACCGGAGCAGCGTCAGCAGGTCCAACTTCTCGCCGGCGGCCGCCGCCTCCAGGGCCGGGTCCGCTCCGGCCTCCAGGGACCCGCCACCGCTGAGGGCCGCCAGCTTCCCCAGGGCTTCGGACGCATCCCTCACGCGCTGCAGCGGCTCCATAAGAGCTGCAGCAAACGCCCGACAACTCAACGCTCAACCGCCGGCCCGCGCGCCTTCAAACCGCCCGCCGGCCGCTGCACGTCACCAGCGCCATCGATGGCTCGGCCAGCGACTACTCGAAATGCTCTCGGACTCATAGTGCGGCACTCGCCTCTTTAGGCCTGGTGAGAGAATGGCCCCCGCTCCCGCGGGAAGGAGGTCGGGAGGGGTGGGTGGAACAGCCGGGTGGCGATTGGGGAAGGAGACGTGGTGGGCGGGGCTTCAGGGCACACAGCTCCGTCGCACGGCAGGGCGGGCAAGAGGCGAGGGCGGGTGAATGGCTGCAGCGCACACAGCGGATGGGGCGGGGAGGGGGCAGTGGTTAAAGACGGTGTTTCAACAGGACTGTTTCTCCACAAAAGAATAAACGGACACATCTGACGTTAGAAATAACCGCATTCAAAACCCAACAGGGGACCACTTTCATCTCCCTGCTCACTCCCTTAATGATTTCTTATTAACTCTACCTACTCCCTTGCATTTAATTTCCTACCACTCTGTAACTTTCCTATCTTCAAAGCGTCTGACGAAGCGGGATTTTCTCCCACGAAAACTCATGCGATAAATAAATCTGTTAGTCTTTAAAAATGCCACAGGACTCTGTTGTCTTTCTACAATAGACTAACACGGCTACCCCTTTGGAATTTGTCTACCTACATGGACAACAGAGTCCTGTGTTGGCATTCATATGCAGATTTGACACTGTTTCCTTAGGGCTAAATAGGGATCTCCATTTTTTTCTTTTTTATTATGGCATGTGATTTGACCTCACCTCCCTCTATATGCTGTTCTGCACTGTTTGAATTTAAACAATTTTTGATTTGCTGTAGCAGTCTGATCTGATCCTATGACTTATGCTTCCCTGCATTTATTTTCCTCCCATTCTGTAAGTTCCCCATCTTCAACAGTCAAATGAAGTGAGATTTTCTCCCACAA
>ML685768.1:5839021-5940804 GCA_007922175.1 Pelusios castaneus
TTGCTCATGGTTTTTAGGTGCATTTACAACGCCACAGCTAAATGTAATGGGTTGGAAGATACCGGTAACGAGTGGAGTGCCCCAGGGGTCGGTCCTGGGGCCGGTTCTATTCAACATCTTCATTAATGATCTTGATGATGGAATAGACTGCGTGCTTAGTAAGTTTGCAGATGACACCAAGTTGGGGGGAATGGTAGATACTCTGGAGGGCAGGGACAGGATCCAGGGAGACTTGGACAAATTGGAACACTGGGCCGAAAGAAACCTCATGAGGTTCAACAAAGACAAGTGCAAAGTCCTGCACTTAGGACGGAAAAATCCCATGCACTGCTACAGGCTAGGGACCGATCAGCTAAGTAGCAGCGCTGTAGAAAAGGACCTGTGGGTTATGGTGGACAGGAAGATGAATATGAGCCAGCAGTGTGCCCTTGTTGCCAAAAAGGCCAATGGCATATTAGGCTGCATCAGTAGGAGTATTGCCAGCAGATCGAGGGATGTGATAATTCCCCTCTATTTGACACTGGTCAGGCCGCATCTGGAATACTGTGTCCAGTTCTGGGCTCCCCACTACAGAAAGGGTGTGGACACATTAGAAAGAGTCCAGCGGAGGGCAACAAAAATGATTAGGGGGCTGGGGCACATGACTTATGAGGAGAGACTGAAGGAACTAGGCTTATTTAGTCTACAGAAGAGAAGACTGAGGGGTGATTTGATAGCAACCTTCAACTACTTGAAGGGTTGCTCCAAAGAGGAGGGAGCTAGGCTGTTCTCGAGGGTAACAGAGGACAGAACAAGGAGCAATGGTTTCAAATTACAGCTGGGGAGGTCAAGGTAGGATATTAGGAAAAACTTTCTCACTAGGAGGGTGGTGAAGCATTGGAATGGACTATCTAGGGAGGTGGTAGAATCTCCGTCTTTGGAGATTTTTAAGGCTCGGTTAGACAGGACCCTGGCTAGGGTAATTTAGGGGGAGTGGTCCTGCTTTTTAGCTGGGGGTTGGACTAGATGACCTCATGAGGTCCCTTCCAACCCTATTATTCTATGATTCTATACCATGAATGCACCAATCCCTTCTCTTGGAAGCTCATGCAAGACCAACTTGACATCTAAGAGTGATACTCTTACATGTATAGATCTTTAAGGCAGCAGTATGTGAAAGTAATTCTGCCCCTGACACCTTTTTAATATCCCATTGAACATATTTTTATTGAACATCTTTAAAATATTTATATATAGAAATACCACATCATACAAGTCCAATTTATACCCCATTTCTTAGCCTGCAAGAGCACACAGTAAAAAGCTGCTTTTAAAGAAGGCTTATGGAAGGGTTGGTTTCCCTGGGAAGTCTGAGGTGGGGAGATTTTTATTTGGGCCCAGAATCTGCAAAGACTCATGGGCAATAAACAAAAGTTTACTAACCTTGTCCTTTCCATGATTTCTACTATATTAATACACCTGACTAATCATAGCTAATCCTAAGGCACCATTGCCCTGGGGGCCTACTACACCCAGCCACACAATGCTCCAGGCCTGGAGACCACTCTCCAACAATGGCTAGGGCAGAGGTTCTCAAACTTATGCAGGTCATGGCACACTTGGTGGCATATCATGACCCTCAGGATACACCAGCCCACTCCCACCCTCTCTCTATGACACATTTTCCACTACGTGGCAACATAATAATGGGTTCCGACACAGTGGTCAAGAATCACTGCTTGAGGGTGATCCTGAAGTCAGCAGCACCAGCCAATGCTGGAACTGAGGTCACATCAGCTGTGACTGACTTGCATTTAGAGTGGAAATAATGACTAACCCCAGAGGAGCTGGATTCCTGTAGCAAGATGCCCTGGTAAGTTATACTCTCCATGTTCCCATGGATGAACCTAGAGCTGTTAAGATGGTGGTGGAGCTTTGACAATGGGATGTAGCATTTCTGCACACGTGGTGGGAGACCTACCTGTGCTCTGGAAAGTACAGAGGGTAGAATACTATTGATATGCAGGTGTATGATCCGTTTTGCTGTTAAACCTGCCTCCAGCAACACTGCTGTCCTTGAGGGGGGCAACTGAAAGGACCCCTCTGGGCCCCCTCACTGCCATGCTGCCTCCCCCCCCAATTCAGGGGCAAGCTAAAGACAAGGGGATAGGGCAAGAGCATGGAGCCAAGCTGCTGGGCTGGGCTAGCCTCTCCCCCCCGCTCAAGGGCCCTCAGGCTTATTGGCCCTGCCTACCCCTTCAGGGACAGCCCTGTCCAGCAGTACCTAGCCCCTCATCTTTTTTGCTTTAGATGATAAAGATTCTGCTTTTACTGTAAGAATAAAGCTTCCCTTTCCCTGAGACCACCTAAGACCAAGTTTCTCACCCAATTTGTAGGTCTTGTAGAACCAAGCAGTTTTAGCTTTATCATGATAAAGTGTGAGCCTAATCACTTTCCAATGACAAAAGAGCAGTAGAGAGAGAAGCATAAAATGCTTTATTAAAAAAGTTAAGAATAAGATTCATTATATACACAGACAGAGAAAATGGCACATAGTGCCAGCTTTAGTCTAATTCTGCTAGCATTTATATTAAAGAAGAGTTATAACACTTTGGACAGAGGCTTAGCCAGATCCTGTACGACTGCAGAGTTTAGCTGTGGAAGAGTGCTAATCTTAGCATTTTTGCTGCTGGCATATTTGTTCTTGACTGTCTGAAATGAGAAGAGTGTAAGGTTAAGTTTTGCATATTATAATGCTAGGTGTCTGGAGGACTCAATCTCCAACTAAAGCTGAATCTGGTTAGCTTCCACCATGATATGGCTGTGAACAGCTAACATTCAAAACCCACATTTAAAGGAAGCTTTTTTGTGAGCATGTCAAGTGACTGTCTCCACCAAGCAGATAGATCAGTGTTGTGTCCTTACCTGTTGATTTGGCTGCCAATAAAGTTTTGAAAGCGTGCAGTTTGTTAGGTTAACAGTTGTGGCACCAAGTGGTCTGTACTACTTTGTTTGCACCTCTGCCACCATACGCTTCCTATAGGAAATTCCTTACCATGTGCTTTGTAAGGCCCCGGTTCACTAGGATCACGTTCTTGGCCATATGCTGCATGACAGGATGAAGAGCCCTTTCCGTGTAAGACATGTAGTGTTGTAAAGTTAGTGTCTAAGACAAGGAAACCAGAGTTATTCAGTAGTTTATAAAACCGGTGTAGTCTAGAAAAAGATACAGGATTTAGAGTAGTGTTCCCCTTTCTAAGTTGGAAAGGGGTCAGTGCTTCCTGCCCCCATCCCAAATGGGATGAGCTTGCTTGATACTTACTCTCACCCCCACCATTCCCATTTTGATGAAATTGAACCATCACCTTTGCTTCTAATGTAGGCTGGGGTTTAATGTATAATTTGTTGCAGAATTCAGTGGAGTATTCTGTATATTACCTGTACCCACTTGATCACAGCTTATTCTCAAACTAAGGCACCAAGCTAGACTTACCCACTCTCCACCATCAAGAACCTTTAGAGCCAAACAAAAAGCAGCTGCAGCAATCTGGGATGGAGGGTAGTGTACCATTTCATAATCCACCAAGGACAATTCCATCAGATATTTAGCTAAAGCATGCTGTTCTACGTCCACCTAGAATGAGAATCAAACATTAGTTGTCCTTAAGTCTGGTTTGGTGGGAGGGGGAGGAGATTTCCATTCCCTTAGTAATAAAATATGGTTAAGGAATGTCCACTTTTCTACATTTATCTCGTTGTGTAACTTAGACAAGTCCCATTACTAGTCCACAAGCAGTGGCTCAGTAAGGTCTCTGCAAGCAACTCTATTCTCCTGAATATCAGCTATGTTTGGGCACAGCTCTAAGGCTCCATCTACACTGGCAATTTAAGTAGACTTAAGGAGGCTTAAGTCAACTTAAATTAAGCACATCCACACTAGGTTTTCATTAAGTCGACTTAAGAAATTCCTTAAGTCAACTTAGTTGCTACCACTCCTTAAGTCGACTTAAGGACAGTGTGGACGTGGAATAACCCCAAAGTAGGCTTTATTAAGTCAATTTAAGGGTGGTTAAGTCGACTTTAATAAAGGAAGACTAAGTCGACTTAACTTTTGTAGTGTAGACATAGCCTAAGATGGCAGCCAGCTACTAGTTAAGGCAGACTTGCCTTTTGAAGACAGTAGTAGAAGTGGAGTTTTGTTCCTTTATAAATACCTTTAGAGCTATTTGCAGAAGTGGTATCCTGATGAAGCCTCTAATAGTGGTTCTCAACCACTGTGTTAGGACACATTACTGTCTGTGTCATGGAGATGGCTGGATTTGGCCAGGGCAGGGTGTGCCCTGTACAGTCATGATATACTGCCAAGTAAGTTGTGACCCACAAAAGTTTGAGAACCATTGCTCTAATAAGAGGCAACTAAAGTTGCTTTATGAATTTTACCTCTCCAATCTTTGATGCCCTCCTTAGGAAGTGCAGTGGTAGAGGGCGGCCCAGGGCAAAGTCTAGAGCTTGTAGAATCTTCATTTCCATTTGCTTGATCTGGTATTTTGTGTAAGTGTGATCTGTTATAAAGGCGAAGTCCCCAATTTCAGGAGGATACATTTCCTCATACTTGCTGGCAATAAACATGGCTGTGACACCAACCAACTGTAACATCTTCTTGGGCACATTGTTGTCCTATAGAAGGAAATCACATTTAAGACTTGCTTACTGACTGGTGTTATTCCTATTTGTCACAGGACAGCTGTCTACCATGCTGATTAAGTTGGATTTAAAACAAGTCTTTGTTTATACTATGTTTTGTATATGTCTACATGTATATATCTGTCATGACTACTCTGCCTCCTACCTGGCCAGGAACTTCAATATTAACTGTAGAAGCACTTGCAAAGTGGTTACAGGAAAATAGTAAGACAATCCTTACTTTTAATCTAGAAACAGGGATTGTCATTAGCACATGAAAGCCACGATTCATGAAGTACAAATTAGGTCCAGAAATGTAGCACTTAAGTGACTTAGTTGTCCTCTGTAGTCCAGTTAGTAATGCTCAAGAGTCTGAATTTGAAGTCAGCCTTTGCTATAATGGCCACACAGCAACATTAGGCAATTTTTAGTTTGTGCTGGGTTCAAGTTTGTCATTCTTATTTGCTGTCTGCTAGACAGCAGTGTTTCTTTGCCATGTCAAGCCCTTACCTGCAGGAAACGATCAATGATGGCTGCAGTCATGTACATAGTCTCTGGAAGTAGTCTGAATTTCATCTGAACTTGCACAAGCCAGTCAATTAGTATAGCCCGCATACTTCCAGTGACTTCCTGGCCTACCAGATATTTTGGTCTGACAGCTTGTTGCTTCTGCATGAAAGGAGGAGTATTTGTTACCACAGAAGTTTCTGCAGATGAAATGCTCTGGCAGTGCCGCAGACCCTTTTAGGAAACTGGAGAAGTATGCTAGTCTTGACCAACATATGCACAGCATTTAGTCTTTGGCCAAGAGATATTTGAAGGCAGCAGTACATGGCAATTGTTAAACTACTTTACTTTAGTAGCTTAATGCCAGTGCCAGTTTTTAGCAGGTTAGTTACTATTCCCCCTAGTGTTAGAATGCCATATATGCAGTGTAGTTGTAGCCACTTTGATCATAGGATACTAGAGAGACCAGGTAGGTGGGCCAATATTGTTCATTGGACCAACACTGTGTGGATCAAATGCTGTCTCGAACCAACAAATGTTGGTCCAATTAAAAAAAAATTTCCTCATCCACCTTCTCTCGAACTTGTTTAGATTAAGAGAAATGCCTGTCTCAGGGAGGTACTGAGACTCCTGCATTTTCGGAGTATTGGAAGACAAGCCTAGGAATACATATCCAGTTGACAAGTAGCCAGTGCAAAAATATGAAAACATACTAGAGTCAGGGTAAAGTAGAATGGCAATAGATACGTTTCTTTGATGTTCATACCAACCTCAAGGTCTCTCAGGTAGCTATAGATGTCCTTTACATATTCACTGCAGAGGTTTGGGTCAGCACCATCATCTGCATCTACATCTTTCACTTCAAGCAAGACATCAGAAAAAGCCTGACACAGCACCTCCTCTGCTGCCACACATCCAGAGGTTTCCATTGGGCTTGGGGATATTGGAGACTCCAACTGGAAGAAAGTTGGAGATTGAACACCTGCAACTTCTATTAAAGACAACTCTGCAGAAAGAGGTCTCTGAATGTTAAGCCATTGGTGTTTGTAGACAGATGTATAGCAATATTAGTTGTGAAAATAGTACGTGTAGTGCCAGCATTAATGGTGCCATCACAAGGTACATTTCACCTCCAGAAAAAGGCTTACACTATTTCACACTTGTGTCATTGTGATGGGGGCACTAGTACAGAAACTTAATGAACAACATACCAAGTCTGTAAACTAGTTACATCTCTAGTCTGCGAGATTGTGTTGGCAGAATAATGTCTAATTTATATAATCTGATTGCTACTTGTCACCAGAAGTAAAAGGATTTGCACATCACAGAATCTCAATGCCTTGTTTAGATAATGCTGTTTCATAGTCAGTTTGTAGTGTCTTGTCCTATGGCATAGGACATCTAGAGACAGGAGAGTCTATTTTCACTGAGAGTCCTTTTGGAAATGGATGTTTAGTAAATGCTGGCATTCTGCAGATCTTTAGATAGCCTGGGATCTGAGACCCAGGCTAAGAATGGAACACAGTAGCTGTAGAGTTATAAAATTGTATTCCATCTGTCCCAGTATCCAGTTACAGATAATTACAGTGAAGCATCTGGCACTGGCCACTAACAGAACAGGACCGTTACGGTTAGATCCACGCAGCTACATTGGTTTTGTGAGAAAGCCACTATTCCACAGTTAAACTAACCTAACCCCCAGGTAGCACTGCAGCCCATACAGTGGATTGCCTACACTAATGGCAGAACCCCTCACATAGGTCAGGTCTACACTAAAGAAGTGGTACAGGGTAGCTTTAGTATTTCAAATGTAGACCAGCCCTCAGATACTGCATTAATAAGAGGCAAGTAAATACCTTAGATATATACTACTGTTGCATTAGCTAAGTAATCCACACAGACTACTTTGAATTCACAACTGCTTTTGCCCTTCCCCAGGGATGGGAACAGCACTTGTAAGTGACCAGAGAAGAGACTCAAGAGGGTAAGGCTCCAAGTCATGCAGTAGTTGGGGAGATCATGGTAGGTTTGTAGTGTGAAGCAGCCTGTTCCTCCTGCAGGCTTACCACCAGCCCTGCTGGTTGTGGCTAGCTCAAAGCCTAGCTGGAGGGTCAGCAACACACCAGTACCTTGGCAGGATCAGGGATTGGTTTCTGCTCCTTAGCTGGCTCAATCTTCTCTGCAGCTCTGGTGGCTTTCTTGGTGAGGGGCTTCACCACAGCAGTGGGGGCTTTTGCTTCCTAGGGAGAGAAAAGTTGAATTGTCAGCAGGCCAAGCTTGGGCTGCAGTGCACAGGGCTCTGTCGGAGGCAGGCTTGGGAGTCTTACCTTTTTGGGAGGCACTTTGGGCTGCTGCTCACCCACTTTGTTGCCAATGTCACCCAGGGCAGCTCTTAGCCGGACACCAGGCTTGGCAGCAGCCACACCCCGCTTGGCAACAGGCACATTGCTCTTCACTTGGTTCTCAGCATTGGCTCTGGTGTTCTGCAAAGAGAAGGACACAGTCAGCACAGCAGCAACAGGGCATTAGGGAGGCTCTCCCACCAAGGCCAGCCCAACCATATAGGTTAACTAGGCAGTTGCCTAGGGCACTAGGCTTTAATGGGCACTAAATGAGATGGAAAAGAATTTTTTACATGTTCTCTGGTAACATGTGTGGGAAGGAAGTGAAAAACCATAGTTCACTTAGGGCACCAAAAACCCTTAGGCCAGCTCTACCCCCCACCCCACCTTCTGCTTGGCAGCAGCAGCAGCAGCCGGCCAGCACGGCTCTCCCACCCCCATCAGCATGGCTAGGCTCGGCTCCGGGTTGCAGCACGCCCTGACAGCCGGGCTTACCCGAGCAAGCAGAGGGAGAACGTCCCCGCACCAGGCCGGGATAGAGCAGCGGTCGTAGGCCGAGTGGACGCGCACGGTCCCGGCTAACAGAGTTCCCCACCGCCCCAGGGGGGAGGAAGCCAGAGCCCCCCACCGATAAGGATAATTCGCTTCCCCTTTACCCTGCTGATCCGCAGCGCCATGGCTCCCCTGCGCCACAAAGCCCCGAACACCGGCTCTTGGGCTACGCGGCCTAATGCGAAGCGAGCGGATCCCGGATTCAGACCTCCGGCCAGACAGCTGCCAGCGACACACGGAGCGAGCAAAGGCTCTGCGACTGCGTGGCGTGCACAAGCCAAGTACCAGCTGCCACCGCCGCAGGTTTAAACCACGCACCGAGCTCTGCTCATTGGCTGCCCTCTCGTCTTCCTTCGCTCGTCATTGGCCGATCCTCGTTCCACCCCGAATGCGTTTCTGTGGAGACCGTGCGCTGATTCCTCCAGACATTCGAAAAGGGGGCGGGGTGATTGGGGGAAGCTGCTTGTTTGTATCATGTGAAGCCTTATTGCATTTATGATTTCACACCTTTGCTTGGCTGGGGCGGGATTGGCTATGTCCTAGGTAGGGGTAGGAGCCTCAGCTTGCTGAATGTTGGGTAGCGAAGAGTGGATACTTCTGGATAGAGCCTCGGGCTGATAGTCTTTTAACGATCGTGTACTGTACTGTGTCCATTCTCATTAACTAACTCAAGCATTCCTAAAAGCAAGTTTTGCCTTGGGAAAGCATTTCTTTAATATTCTGCATGGTGGTATATTGGTGCCTGTAGAATAGTCTTTGTTAAGCCTGCTGATTCTGTGGTTCAGTCACTATTGCTGAAAATTCAAACAAGGTCTGTAATTAGGGTGATCACTCAGACGCCAAGTGCGAAAAACCAGGAGGGAGCAATAGTCATCTGTATAAGATAAAGCCCCAAATACCATTACTGTCCCCATAAAACTGGGACTTTTGATCACCCTATCTGTACTTTGGGTTCAGAAGGCACTGTCAGGCTAAACAAGGAATTAAAAAGTAAAATAAATATTTTCCTCTTTGTGCCTGCCCTAATTTTGTTTTAAAGATGGAATTTCAGGGTTATAAAGATATTGGGTGAAGCAAAAAAAAAACAAAAAAAACTGGGGGAAAGGTGCATGGAGGAAAGTCTGTGGCATGATGTTTGCTGGAGCAGAAATCCAGTATTGAAGGGCGAGAGGCTGGTTATGTGGAGAGAAAGTGGTTTGAGGGACAGTGTGACAGTCTGTACTCCTGTGGTTCACCCATTTTGTAGGACTATGATAAATCTTGTACAAAGTATGCCTTGTGAAGTATTATTTGAAAATTCGTAACTTGCTGATTATCACCGTCCAGGTAAAAGATGTGTGCAACATTGTATGTAAAGTTATAAGATTCACCTGTATGATATTACTAAAACATATTCCAAATCTGTAATTGTACGATTTGATGTCAGTTATGCCAGGTGAGGTTCCCTTATTTGAATACCCTACCATACTGTTATGGTATCATATTCCCTGCAGCATCAGGTTTGTGTACAGATATGAAGCATGTTACATAACACAGACCCTCAAAATTATTTCTAGCACAGAGGCTGGAGAATAACATGACGAAGGAAATCACACAGTGGCCCAGGAAGGGAGGGGAGGGGCTGAGGGAGATTGAAAGATATGGAGACACTTTGAGAAGAGGAGAAGCTACTGGCTTCAGGGAGAGAAAGGCCATCTTGGAAGCAACTAAAAGATTCTGGGCCTAACCACATGGTCAGGAGGGTCTAGTCTGGCTGAATTCCATCAAACAGCCAGTCTTGTGTGTGAGAACAATGAGAATAAGCTAAAGTGTGATCCTAGATAGTGTCATTAGATTAGCATGCATTTTATATCTTTTATTTGATTGTGGCAACTCCTGACTCCTTTATTAAATGATTGTGCATTGATTTCCTATATACTCACTTATCATATTTTAAATCAATAAACTAGAATTTTTTTTATCTAAAGCTGTGTGGACTTTAGAGGGTGTGAATGAGGGAAGCTGGATACATCCATTTCTTTGTTAAATGGATGGACATAAGTCTATGGTGATTGGGGAAGGATCCCAGTCCCTGTAGGATGGGAGTTCCCGGTGACAGATCTGGGGCTAGGGGTGCTTGAGGACCATTGCCTGAGTGGCCAGAGGGCACTCATCCACTGCCTGGGACTGTTTACACGCAGGAGGCTAGTGTGGACTGACTCAGGAGTGAGGAGTCACCTGGCAAAACGGATAGGTTGGGGAATCACTAGTGGAGATGGGAGGGGAGGGGTGTGTCACAGCAGCACACCGGACCAGATTCTGGGAGCAACCTGTCACAATACCTAAACACAATCCTCAAATAATATTCACTCTTCCTACAGCAGCCTTTATATGTGTCATTTTCACAACTGTACATAACAATTTTTCACTTGTTAATTAAACTACATTTTGTGAAAACTTGAAAAAGGCTCACCTTTATTTTTTTTTTCTGGTTTGTCAGATTGTACAGGTGGCAGGAGAGCATGGCAGGGCAAGGGAGGGCAGAGGGAGCATGTGGGGTGGCAGGGAAAGTGTGGTGAGAGTGGGGAGCAAGACAGAGGTAACAAGGGAGGGCAGGGATCGCCATGTGGGGTGGCAAGGGGGAGCATGTTGTTACCAACTTTGCCCACAAACTCGAGGTGTGCTCATTGACTGGGGTTACTTCCTTTGGGAGGGGGGGAGGTTGCAGTTCTATTAGTGTACTGCTTGTGTCACTTGTGTTTCTCTATGGAGCTCACTCCTTCCTTCTGCATCTTCCCATAGAGCCACCCTTGCAGGACATCCACTCACATACACCCATTCACTGATTAACAAGGTGCGTCTGAGCGAGCCGGGTCTATCAGCACTCCTAGCTGACCCCTTACACATCCCTAAAATCAGCAGGCTGAATCACACAGCACTTTTCAGCTGCTACCCTTATATGCCCCTAGCACACACTGGACTAGACATGAGCATGCATTTGAACAGGCTGGGTCACATAGTGCATTTCAGCTGCTACCCTTATATGCCCCTGGAGTCAATCAGGCTGGTATTCCCGCTATTACTTTACAATTATTCTAGTAGTAACCCTACTAATGAGTTCAGTTCCAAAGGGGTAGCCGTGTTAGTCTATTGCAGAAAAACAACAAAGTCCTGTGGCACTTTTAAAGACCCATGAAAGCTCATGCGATAAATAAATCTGTTAGTCTTTAAAAGTGCCACTCTGTTTTTCTATTAATGAGCAAACCTTATAGGATTTTGGGCATTAGAGGGATCTTTGGCTAGGTAAAAGAAGCGTTGCTGCAGAGCAATATAGGGAAGCCAAGAACACAAAGGAGAGGAAAGAGTCTGGCAACCAGCTTGATTACAAAAGTTACTTTATTGCTAGGTACATAAAACTTAAGAATAATTATAAAATAAAATAAAAATACCCAAACAGTTACAATATTAATAACCATACAAAGAGAGAAATGATTAAACAGTTACAGTATTACTCAGTTTCACTTGTAGTATTGGGGAAATCTAGCCAAGTGGATTACAAACATCGTTTAGAGAGTTATATTTGGACTAAGAGGAAGAAGAGAGAAAAGGGGGAGGTAGAGGTGTCTCACCACTCAGTGCATCTCAAAGGTGCCCAGGAGCCAGGCAGTTCAGCTTAGGGTCTGGAGTGCTGGAGACCGGCAGAACCCCCACAACAATCAGCAAGGAAAGGGTGACGTCTCAGTGGAACTGATGCAGCTTTTGGGTCCAGGTGTCAGAATAGATTCAGGCATCAGAACTAATTCAGAACACGCTTCAGATTCAGAACTTGGGTAGGGATTTTTGTAGGGAAGAAACAATGGTTCAAGTCAGAATACTAGGGTTGTTTTGGGGTAAATAATGACTTAAGGGAGTATACCAGAGTTGTTTTGTTTAGGTGGACAAAAGGAGATGATCATTCCTGCCTATGGGGGCATTCTTCTGTGGGAGCTCACAATGCAATCAAGCACATTCAGTATGTTGGATATCAATTAAACATCTATTGACTAGAATTGGTCTGATAACTCTAAGCTGGGTGTGTACAGACATGAGTTCATTTGTCTCAGGAGCAGTGATCCCCCATCATGTGCTTCCCTGCTTTGCCAATCATAGAATCATAGAATAATAGGGTTGGAAGGGACCTCATGAGGTCATCTAGTCCAACCCCCTGCTAAAAAGCAGGACCACTCCCCCTAAATCACCCCAGCCAGAGTTCAGTGCGGCCAGGGCTGTTCTTGGGGGGGGGGGGGGCAAACGAGGTGATTGCCCCGGGCCCTGCGGTTACGTGGGCCCCACACTGTCCCGCTCCCAGCAGGGCAGTGGGGGGCCCACTTGCGCTGCAACCCCTCCTCCCACAGCCACCCCGCTGCCTCTGGCTGCGGAGCAGGCCGGGACGGCTATGCCCGGCCCCTGGGCTGGCCCTCCCCACCCCCAGGGCGGAGCGGGCAGGCCCAGGGGTGGAGCACATGTGGCCCGGCCTCTGAGCCAGCCTGCCCCACATGGCTGGCTCCTCCCTGCAGGCGGCCTCCGGGACTGGAGCCGGCTCCGCCCCCACCCCGCAGGCAGCCTCGGCCTCCCGGCCCGGGTCCAGCTCCCACCTGCAAGCGGCCTCAGCCTCCGGGGCTGAAGCCAGCTCCCCCCACAACAGGCAGCCGCCGGGCCCAGGGCCGGCTCCCTGGGGGGTGGGGCCCCGCTTCGGCCAATTGGCCCTGGGCTCCGCTCCCCCCACGGGACGGCCCTGAGTGCGACTCCTGCCTTGGAGCTTGGTTCTCCATTCAGCATGCTAATTCTGGGTCCATCCTTGATGCAAATGAAGTTTTTGCTGTCCATCCAGTATGCTAATGGCTCACATCTTCACTGTAGATGAGGCAAGGGGAGTTGCCCTAATTCCGTCACCCTTGTTCCAAGGGGTTTAGGTGTGTCTTCCACTGCCTTTCATTGGTTTTAGTTTCTGGTTCAAGCAGAGACTGGGGGAGAATGGGGGTGAGTCACAGATACTGGACACTGTGCCTGGTTCCACAAACACAGAGCTAACAAGTAACAATGTGGAGCAGGGCAAGGCAGTGATGGTAGATAGTTGGCAAGAGAGTTGGCAAGAGAGTGCAGCGAGGGGAGGGAGGAGTAGGACAGGGGTGGGAAGGAAGCTGTGTGGCCAGGTGGTGGGACCCCTACTGCTTCCCTTCCTCCCCACCCCCTGCGCTGGCTCCATGACCCTTTCCTCCTGCTCCACATCTCCCGCTGGGTCCCAACCTAGTTGTCTCCCTAACCAGCTGGGGGGTGGGGTGGGGGGAGGGCCAGAAGGGACAGGAGCCCTGTGCACTGCAGCTTCTTTTCCCAACTGGCCATGCTCCCCAGTGGGGGGGCGGTGCTATCAGGGGATAGGAGCCGGAGCATGTGTGCAGATCTTGTGGCCCCAGGCCCTCTGGGGGGCAGGGCCAGCTGGGGGAGCCTGAGCGGTGCACATGCCAAGTTTGGCACACATGCTGGGGGTTGCCAACCCCTGCCCCAACCCCTTTCTCCTGTCCCACACCACTTGGGCTACCCAACCCCTTCCCCAGCCGGCGCATTGCGGGCTCCCCATCCTTTTTGGCTCCCCAATCCCTTTTTCTGCCTGTGCTGTGAGAGCTCCCTGACCCCTTCTCCAGCTTTGCTGGCTCCCTGACCCCTTCCCTGTCCCCTGCTGTGCCTTGCTGCTGCATGGTCTCCCCAGCCCCTTTCCCTGTGGGCTCTGCTCCCCTCCTTCTCTTTCCTTTCTATGCATGGGCTCCTCTGCCGCCTCCCTTCCCTTTCCCCATGTGGGCTCTGCTTTGCTTCCTTTCCCTTATCTTTCCTTTCTCCATATGTGCTCCTCTCCCTCCTCCTGTCTTTCCCCATGCGACAGACCTCTCCTTCCCTTAACCCTGCAGGCTCCCTGTTCAGCCGCTGGTGCTTCAGGGGCTCCCCAACCTCTTCCCTGGCCCTTGTCCTACCTGAAAGGGGTTGAATCCAGCTCCTGAATGCAAATCTCTGGCCAGGCCACTCGCCCCGCATCTGTGCACAGAGTTGGAGATATAAAAGGGTCCTGGCAGGCTGGCTGCAGCCAAGAGACTCCTGTGGCAGCACTCTGCGGGCTGGATGAAAGCCCTTGGCAGGCTAGAGTCTAGGCCATGGGCTGCAGGTTGGGGTAGTCTGGTCTACATGGACACTGCATCACCGTAACTACACCAGGCACTTACATTGTAGGAGCAGAGCTGAGTGTAGACACTGACGTAATTAGGTCAACATTGTTATCAGATTTGCCAGTAACCTTGGGATATGCTCATTTAGTAGGGTTACTTTCCTGGGGTGGAGAAGGGAGAGGGGTGGCTTGTAATTCTATTCATGTACTGCTTGTATCACTTGTGTTTTCATATGGAGCTTACTTCTCCCTTCTGCAAGTCCCCTCCCAAAGGAACTACCCTGCAGGACTTAAGTCTCCCAGGACTGGTTCCTCCAGCCCCAGACTTAAACACCCACATATACACACACATTCACAGATTAACAAAGTGCATCTGAGAGGACAGGATCTCTCAGCACTCTCAGCTGACCCCTTATACGTCCCTGAACTCAGTAGGCTGGGTTGCACAGCACTTCTTGTGCCACCCTTATATACCCCTGGCATTGCACCAGAATAGAGCACACATCTGAGCAGGATGGGTCAAAACAGCCCTTTCAGCTGTTACCCTTATACGCCCCCAGTCTCCACAGGCTGGGAAAAGCAGTACTTTGTAGCTGCCATTTTTGTATGCCACAGGTTTGGTGCATTGCTATCCCCATTGTCAGTTTACAATTGTTGTAGTAGCAACCCCCTTGGTGAGCCAACCGCACAGGATTTTTAGGCATTACAGGCATCTTTGGCTAGGTAAAGGAAGTGTTGTCGCAGAGCAATATGGGGAAGCCAAGAACACAAAGCTGAAGTGAATGAAGAATGAAGTTTGGAGAGAGTCTGGCAAGCAGCTTGATTATAATTTTATTGCCAGGTATATAAAAGCTATGATACTACTAATAATAACCATACAAGGAGAGAAAAACCACCAGACTGATCCAATATTACCCAATTTCCATTGGAGCATTGGGGAAATCTAGCTCAAGTTTGATTACAAAGGTCAGGTTTAGAAAATTATATCTGGATTGAGAACAAGAGTGCATTGGGGTCTCACCACTCAGCACAGTTTGAACCAGTCAATGGGTCCCAGGAGACAGGCCGCTCAGCTCAGGGTCCAAAGGGCTTGAGACAGGCAGAGCACCCAACACGATCAGTCAGGAAAGGGTGAAGACTCAGTGGAGTTGATGCAGCTCTGGGATCCAAGCATCAGAACAGAATTTTGAACTTGGGTAGGAGTTTTTGTAGGGAAGAAACAATGTTCAAGGCAGAATACTGAGTTTGTTTATGGATAAATAATGACTTAAGGGAGTATACCAGAGTTTTGTTTAGGCTGCTGGACAATAGGAATTGATCATTCCTGGCTATGGGTGGTATTCCTTCCAGGGAGCTGAGAGTGCACTTAGGCCTTGTACACATGATCACTTTATTGCGCATTAACAATCATTACTGCACGATACCAACAACAGTGTACACATGTGCAGTAGGGCTGTTGCGCGTTAATTGCCTTGTAGCGCAATACAAAAACCACCTCAATGAGGGTAGTAGCAGTTAACGCGGAACAGCTGTTGCGTCTTTCCACTCGTGTGTACGCTTACCGCGCAATGATTGGCCTCCGGAACTGTCCCAGCATTCCAAAGTCGTCCTCTCTGGTCTTCCCCCCACCCGCTCTGTGGCCATGATGAAACAGTCCCCGCCCTGATCAGATTCCCGGGATTTTCGAATTTCTTGTCTGTTTCACTTCCTGTTCTCTTCCTCGTGGAGTGGAGTGCAGCTCTGATTATCAGTAGCAATGGCGGCCCGTCGTGGAAGACGCGCACCCCTCTGGAGCACGGCAGAGGTGCTGGACCTGATCAGCATCTGGGGAGAGTCCGCTGTGCAGGCACAGCTACGCGGCACCAGGCGAAATTATGATACATTTGGCATAATTTCTCGGGCCATGTCAGAGAGAAGTTATGATAGAGACACTGTGCAGTGCAGATCAAAGGTGAAGGAGCTAAGAATAACCTATCACCGAGCGAAGGAGGCAAACCGCCGTTCGGGATCAGTGCCTGCTACATGCAGGTACTATAAGGAGATAGAAGCCATCCTGTCTATGCTCCCAAAGACGGATACTCTGCCTCGCCAGCTGCAAAGCACAGCCCTGGGAACCATGGCAGAACACTGTGCAGCAGCATATGGTCCTGGCTTGCAACCGGTGGCATGTAGGATATGTATTCTAGCTGGCAGGGGCACTCTGAGGAGAGAGATATCGGGTTCCATCTGTGTGCCCTGTGCAGAATGTTAGCCCCCAGTAAGCTTTCTATTAGGACGTACCTTGTCCGCTTCAGCGAAGCATAGGATGTTGACTGCCCTGCACCTTCCAGTGGAATGTGCTACTGGAAGCTTACATTGGTTATCTAAGCTATGTGTTAACAACAGCTTTATTATTATTTTTTTTTTAGATTCGACCTTCACAAGGCCGGTGTCTACCCCAGCTGACCGCATGAGAAACATTTGGCGGCGTGCTCGAAGAAACAGGGAGGATATGTTTCAGGACCTGCTGAAAACAGCACAGGAATCCGCGAGGGAAAATCGAGCCTGGAGAGAGGAATCCCAACAGAGGAGGCAGAAACACAGGGACGAACTGATAAGCGTGATGAAGGAGCAAACAGAACTGCTCAAGAGCATGATTGCTTTGCAGACCCAGTCGATTAATGTACAGGCTCCACTCCATACAGTTCAGCCGTGTCTGCCTCCCACACCCCGTAGTCCTTCAAAGAATTTCTTTGAAGGCCACCCGTCCCCCCTGGTACACTGCAACATCCAGTCCCCCCTAGAGCTACTTTTTAGAGACCTGCAGCTACACCCACCTGTAACCCCCCCCCTTTACATTTTAATAAAAAGAGTGACAAATAATTTGAAGAGTGGCTTTATTTGTACACATTGAAAATCTCATAAGGTGCACCTGATGCATCCTGGATGTTAACTAGGGGAGGGCATCATTGAAATGGTCCCTGAGTGCCTCCCTTATGCGAGCAGCTTCTCCTTGGGCCCCCCCTAATACTCCTAGTGGCTGGCTGTTCGTATGCTTCCTTGAGGTGCTGTGCCTCCATAGCCCACCCCGGGGAAAACTTTTCTCCTCTACTTTCACAAATGTTATGAAGGACACAGCACGACGCAATCACAGCAGGGATGTTGTCCTCCGCCAAGTCCAGCCTCCCATACAAACAGCGCCAGCACCCTTTTAAACGTCCGAAGGCAAACTCCACAGTCATTCTGCAGCAGCTCAATCTGTAATTGAACCGCTCCTTGCTGTGAACTAGGTTCCCGGTGTACGGCTTCATGAGCCATGACATCAGTGGGTATGCTGGGTCTCTGAGAATGACTATGGGCATCTCCACATCCCCCACAGTAATTTTTTGGTCTGGGAAGAAGGTACCCCCTTGCAGCTTCCGGTACAGACCAGTGTTCCTGAAAATGCGAGCATCATGCACCTTTGCCGACCACCCAGCATTGATGTCTGTAAAACACCCCTTGTGATCCACGAGTGCTTGCAGCACCATGGAGAAGTAGCCCTTCCTGTTGATGTACTCAGTCGCGAGATGGTCTGGAGCCAAAATAGGGATGTGTGTGCCGTCTATGGCTCCCCCGCAGTTAGGGAATCCCATGGCAGCAAAGCCGTCCACAATCTCATGAACATTGCCCAACGTCACCGTCCTCCATAGCAGAAAGCGATTGATGGCTCGGCAGACTTGTGAGAGGGCTAATCTGACGGTGGCCCTCCCGACTCCAAACTGGTTTGCAACCAACCAGTAGCAGTCAGGAGTCGCCATCTTCCAGACAGCAATCGCAACACGCTTCTCCATGGTTAGGGCTGACCTCATGTTGGTGTCTTTACGTCACGGGGCAGGGGCCAGCTCTGAACACAGTTCCAGAAAGGTTGCTTTCCGCATTCGAAAGTTCTGTACCCACTGCTCGTCATCCCACAGCTGCATAACAATGCGATCCCACCACTCGGTGCTCATCTCTCGTGACCAGAAATGGCGTTGCACCGTGTGCAGATGATCGGTGAAGGAGCTGAGCAACGCGATGCTGTTGTTCTGCATGGCTTCGATCAGCCCCTGCTCCTCAGCATCCTCATCTGACTCGGAGCTCATTGCGTAATGAGCAACCAGCCGAGATGTATTTAGAATGCTGAAGGCGACAGTGGAGATCAGAGCAGGATCCATGCTGTCGCTGTTGTGATTGCTCGCAAGTAGTGCGTCACTGCACTGTTGAAAATAGGCGCGAGTTGCTATTGGCAACGAGGAAGATGCAAGGGGAACACAGTGCACCATGGGAAACTGAGATTTTACCCATGGCGCTTTGCATTCCTTTCCTTCATCCCATGATTCCAAGCGCAGATTGAGAGAAAATTGAACTGTGGGATAGGTGCCCAGAATTCATTGCGCTACACTGCGATATTGCAGAGAATTCTGTTGCGTTACAAGGAGCGACATGTGTATGCGCTATCCCGCAATAAAGGTCACGTGTTTTTTATAGCGCGATTGCCATGTTGCGCTTTAATCTGATCGTGTGTACATAGCCTCAATTAGATTCAGAGTAGAATTGGTGTGATAATTGCTGAGGTGAGTGTGTGCAGGTGTGGTTCATTAACATCACACGCAGAGATCTCCCATCATGCAGTGCTTCCCTGCTCCATTAATCCCAGAGTTCACTTCTCTGCTCCATTAATCCCAGAGTTCAGTGTGGTTCCTGTCTTGGAGCTTGGTTCTCCATTTGGCATGGTAATTCTGGTTCCATCGTTGATGCAAATGAGGTTTTCTGCTGTCCATTCAGTATGCTAACAGAGATGTCTTATCACATCTTCAATGTAGATGAGGCTAGGGGAGTTGCTTTAATTCTATCACCCTTGTTTGGAGGGATAGAGGTGTATCTCCCATTGCCTTTTCATTTTCATTGCTTTTAGTTTCTGATTCAAGCGGGGGGACGGGGGGGTGTGTGTTCAGATGAGTCAGAGAGGCTGAGCCAGATGACAGAGAGAGGAGATGGCAAAGGTACTGGAAAGCAAACAGTGGTTGTCCCCAGATAAATCCTAAGAAGTGGCAGAGGGCTGGGTGGGCCATGGAGGAAGCAGTTACTTAGAACACTTGTTTGCAATCTTTTTGGGCTCAAAACCTATTTGTAAACATTTACATGGCCTGTCCCAAAACAGTAAGTAGTAGGAGGTGGAGGCTCTGGGGCAGAGCTGGGATTAGGCATTTTAGCATGTGGAGCTAACAAATATATTTGCATGCTTTACCAGAACTGACATGAGGTGGTGAGGCACGAGGCCATATGCCCCCCCCAACCCAGACAGGCTGGAGGGCTCACTGAGGTGAGTCAGGGGTGAAAGTGGGGCTCCCTCTGAGCTCTGCCACACAGGGCTTCCCTCACTGAGCTATGCTGCATGGGACTGGTCCAAGGTGTCTGGTGTCACCAGTGCAAGCTGCACCCTGGGTGGGTGCCTTGCTCACTCTGCCCCATTTACAGCCCTATGCTCGGGTGGTTTTGGTCAGATCCTGTCCACTGGAAGGGTTGGGTCCTACCTCCCCTTTTCCCCACTGTGGTAGCCCCTGCAGCTCCTGTGCTGTGGGGCTGGCTAGACTTGGTTCTCCATTGCAACCTCCAGGGTTTCAGCGCTGCTCAGGTTTGGCCTTGCCCCCCCCCATTGTATCAAATTTGTGTCAGTGAAATTCTGAGCTGGCTCTTAGGGGTGCAGTGCCACTAACTCAAAATTTGTCCAGCCTCCTGTCATGACTATGGCTTGGCCAAAACTAAATGGCAGAGACTTCAAGGGGTGCCGTGCCTGGAGCAGGCCAGCGAGCCTAGCCAGCCCTCAGAGAGGAGCTGTGATGTGACTCTTTGAAATATTCTGGTAACCTGGTTCTGGGTCCCAGCACGCAGTTTGAGAAGCACTGGACTAAAGGACTCTTGAATCACTTGCTCTGATCAGCCACTGAGTGTAGAAATTATTCTAATTCAGCATGATTGGAAGAGAAGGGAAGGCCATGGAACATCTTTGATTAACACATACATGGAAATGAATACAGAAAGCAAGAAAAATTCTGATCATTAGCTGATTTGCTAAATATTTTAAATTATTGTTAAATTTGGTATATGCTTGATATGTCACTGTATGCTACATTCCACTAACACTAGTTCAAGTCTTTCATAATTAAGATGAAAATACAAGAATTAAAGGACTAAATGATGAAAGAACTACTCAGTTACATTGAGTCAACCATTATAAAGTGACTGCTGATTTTAACGAACACATTTAAATATCTTAATAAACAGGCAAAATATGAGTGTGGCACAGAAAATAAATTAATAGGTTAAGGAAGTCTGTTTCCAACAACACACTAAGAAACAGGTGCCCATTTCACTATCATAGATCATTGGTTTTCAAACTATAGGTCGGGACCCAGTACTGGGGTGCAGTGCCCCCAAATGCATTGCTCAAACATAAGAGTCCTGTGGCACTTTTAAAGACTAACAGATTTATTTATCACATGAGCTTTCCCACTTTGTCAGACGCTTTGAGATTTGCTCCCACGAAAGCTCATGCGATAAATAAATCTATTAGTCTTTAATAGTGCCACAGGCCTCTGTTGTTTTTCTGCAATAAACTAACACGGCTACCCCTTTGGAACTTGCTCAAAGATGTAACTGTTGGGTCACTGGCATAAATGATTTTTTTCAACTGGGTCCTGAGAAAAAGTTTGAAAACCACTGCAGTAGGTTATTTTACCACCAGAGTCCTGCTAACAGAAAAGTGACATAGCTTTTCTTCTGCTGTGTGTATATAGCAGATATTAGAGTAGATATTTTTCAAGTAAATTTACACATTGGTTTAGTATCTTGCAAAGCCCCAGACTCTTAACATGGATTACAGGAACATCTTTCTTAGTATTATACTGTGCAATGGCATAGTTTACATGAGTAAATCTATTCTTACGAGAAACATACCCACAGACTGGATTTAAACACTTACGCCTTGTCTATACCACCACTGGCAGTCATATGGATCAGGCCTAAGTTTTTTGAACTAGATGACATTTAATTTTAGGATAGGAACTACAAATGGTACTTTTTAAGTTGATGGAAAGATATTGTTCAGCTACTCCTGAACAATACTGTAGCGTGTAGCTTCTTCACACCTAATCCAAAGTCTTCAGTGACAGACAAGGTAGTGAAGAATTCACTACCAGCTCATTCAGCCGCTTCTCCCAAGCATGAATTATCTTCTCGCCTTATGTATTAACTTCATTTCAGTATGAAATACCTCTTGGCACAATACTGAGGTGTTCTGCAACTTTCCATTCAGTGCCACAGAAACTTATACATATATCAAATGCTTGAAATTCCATGATTAGTCACCCTGTCAAGAAGAAAATTTAGTCATCTGCAATAACTGGATTATACTCATTTAAGAGGAAAAGCATAGTTAGAGGAGAGAGAATTCTGATCAGTGATGAAGTACTTTACACTTCAAACAATAACATTTCACTTGCAATTATCATGAAGTATAAATGTTTATTTTTACATAGTGGTTCAATTTGATTTTCAGCCTCCCCAGTAAACAAGAACACAAAATAGTGCCAGGGAAAAATCTTGTAATTCTGTTCTTCCCTTCATCCACAAAGCTAGCATGACTGCCAGATGACTTTTTCTTATAAAAATTAGTTATTTTGATATAAATTTTAAATGGTAGCATCTATTTAACTTGATGTAGTAAAATTATGTTTAGAAATCAGTTTTATATACAGTGAATAAATATAAAACTGTATATTCCTATTTTTATCTAACAAATGCTGCAAGAAACCTTGACTTCATATGCATCTTAAGCTGTACTCTTCATAATGTGTACACACACACACACACACACACACACACACACACACACACACACACACACACACACACACACACACACACACACTCCCCCTAAAATCATTTTGAAAGAAAGAAAATGTATTTTTGGAGGCAATTTTGTTTCTATTGCAAAATGATTTCCTTTCCTCTTAGTGTTGACATGATTCTTGATTTGATGTTCCACATTTTAGGGAAGATATGGACTACATTTGTGCTCATCCACACACGTAGCAAGATTTCTGTTTAATAAACACGAATTACAGTATTTCAGATTTACATTATTTCCACATATACAGCAAATGTTCTAGTCCATCTTATTTCCTTTATAAAAGCACCCTGATCCAGTCTTAAGATACATTTTTTTTAAAAAAAAAATTCAAATATATAGTATATTTGTTTCTGTACATTTATGTGCAAGTTCTCCTGACAAAATAATACAAATATTGAATACTACATCTTGTATCCGAGTGGTGAATGTAACTTCACATCACATGATGTAAGTGCCGTCTTTGTAGTATTTCATGGATTCCATTTGTTGTGTCATAGCTATGACTTCATGGAATCCTGTACTGAGGCCAGACATATGTTGAAAATAGGCCTCTTTCTCCACCTGGACAGTTAAGTTGTTCACTCCAGCATCTTTCAGAATTGCTGTTACCTGAACGTAAGAGAAATTCACTATTAAATCTCTTGTAATTATAACTGGTGAATATACTTAGACACTAGAACGGTAGTCAAATTCCAAAGGGGTAGCCGTGTTAGTCTATTGTAGAAAGACAACAGAGTCGTGCCACAGGACTCTGTTGTCTTACTAGAACAGTAGTTATAGACAAGAACAAGAGGTCACATCGATTTCTAGACTATTTTTAATAGAGTATACCATAAATGGCTATGGAAATTTTCTGGCTAGTGAGTCAGGTTTAGGTTGAGATGACATGGCTTTGTGCTATCAGAATAATAAAGCCCCCTTTCAGAATGTCATTGATTGTTCTCAAAGGGATTTGCACAAGTGGGTGAGCATTATCTCCACATTACAAAGGGGGAAAATCAAGTAGAGAGATGAAGTGACTTGTGTAAGATCATGAAGAAAACCAGTGGCAGAGCCAGAACTAGAACATCCCAGATCTCCTCATTTCCAGTCTATTGCTCTACTTGAGTGGTACGCTTTCTGCTTACCATCTCTCTTCTCTCAAGGCATCACACAACAATTATTATGGCTCTGAGAAAGGCCAGTCAGAAAATTAAATTGACTAATTTTTTAGCTTGAATTTCTAGGGGAAAAAAAGTCAAACGCTCAAAAGTTAGGAAATGTACAGGCAACCGTAATGCTTAATTGAGGGGGCTGAATTATGATATAGTCTGTCTACATATTTATCCCCTCAGGAATTTGACCTCATTCCATGCAAGGATAGACAGTGTTCACTGAATGTGTAGCTATTCAATTTTGTTTTATCCTCATTGTTCCATGTGTGAGCCTCAAGCCTTATTTATTGCACACTATTCAAACTCTGCTCTGCATCAGAATTATTCATTTCCTCACATGCTTTTCTATGGTACTCATCACAGTAGTATCTGAGTGCTTCACAAACAATCTATCTTTACAAAACCCCTATTTTACAGATGGGAATCAAATGCACAGAGATTAAGTAAAAAGTATCCACTAATTTCAGGTGCCCAGTTTAAGACGTTTTGGATCTGATTTTTTTTCCAGGGTACGTAGCACTGTGTGGATAGGGCTTTATATTTTCAAAGCACAATGACTTCAGATGCCCTTGTGAATGCTCAGCATGTATGCAAATTATACTCCAGGATCTCAAGGCAAGTGGCACCCAGAAAATGAGGAACACGTAATAGTGACTATGAAAGTTTGATGCAAGTCAGTGGTTTTTCAACCTTTTTTCATTTGCAGACACCTAAAAAATTTCAAATGGAGGTGTAGATGCCTTTAGAAATCTTAGTTTGTGGAGCAGAACCATTGTTCTATAGTAATGGTAATCTTTTGTGGACCCCTTACACTGTCTCCAGTCCCCAGGAATCTGTGGACCACAGGTTGAAAACCATTGGTTTAAGACAGGGGTGTGAAACTCATTTGCTATGGCGGGCCAGATTTGACTTAAATGTACTTCAACTGTACCGTACATTCCATAAATTGAAATACAAGGGCACACTCACACCATTGTGGAGTGCTGTGTATGCGAAACTGCGCTCCGTCTGTTAGGGAAAGTGTGTGGTCTCGTGGAGCACAGTCTCGCATACCCAGCAATCTGTGATTTTGTGAGACCTGACGCTCTCACAGCACTGTGGAGCACTGGGTAGCCGAGACCACTCTCTGTTAGGGACAGCATGGTCCTATGGAGTGCAGTTATGGGCTGGATGGAAGAGATTTGTGGGCCTCATTTGGCCCATGGGCCACATGTTTGGCACCCCTGGTTTAAGAGAACTGCTTATCATCCCAGAAATGCTGCAGCAGAGGAAGGGATTGAATCCATTTTTCCACGGAATCACAAACCATCCTTTCTCTTCCTGCAATCCCCTGCTTCATTCACCGCACACCTAACTACTGCAACAAATGAAGCAGGAGGACTATAGACAACAGCCTCCTTTCACTACAGAACGTTGATTCATCTCCACAGCATGGTTCCTTCTGTGCACTGAATGAGGCAGAGATCACTTAGGAAAAAATGTGATCACATAATTAAAGACTGCACCATATAATATGAAAGCACAAAGAGTTTTAATTAAAGTTGCACGGACAACCTTAATTCTGCCATTTCCTAAATTTTGAGTGCTTGACTTTGCCATTTTTATTCTTCTAAGGTAGCTTTTAAAAAAATATAATTTCCTAAGTTTTTTTTTCTCCTAAAAAGCAAATTGAAAAGAAATTCCATCACATGGCATCACACTGACACCCGCATAGGTCATTAGCAGGGTTGGAACCATTAGATCCATCAGACAGTGTTCTGCCATTTGAGCTAATGGAATAACAGCTAGCAGCAGGAAGTTGTCCTCCTCTATAACCTGCAGCCACAAGAGGGGGATGAGACACTGCCAGGGGGTTTCTCAGATATTTGCTGACAGCAAAGCAATGATGAAACTCAGGAATTTTGGGTTCTGTTCAACTTTTGATGAAAGTATTTTAGTAAGCACAGACCCTTCTGCCCTTGGCCTCTTCGACCCACTCCTATGCAGTCTTGTTCTATCTTCCTCCCCCGTTCCTGGCTCCTTAACTCAGCCTCCCATTCCAAGTTTCTCTTTCAAATTCTAATAATCTTCTTCTCCAACTTGCAGTCCCATTTTTCTAACCCCTAATCTCCTTACCTCAACTTCACTTGCACCTCCAGTTCCTGCTCAATTTTAGTCTTGCTCCCAAGTCCTCTTCAGCCCCATTATCTTCCTGGCTCCTAGCCTCCTTGTACAGTCTTTCCCCCACCCAAGATCACTCCCAATCTCTCTCTATCTGTCCACAGATCTGCTCCTAATTCTAATCTAACTCCTTCCATAACTCTCACTGCCCTTCAAGGTCTAGCTCTTGTCCTTCCTGAATTAGGCTGCTCACTCTGCCATGCTGCCTGAGTGCCAGAAAGAGGGCCATAACACCACTGCTCTCAGTTCCTAAGCATAGTGAAACTGCAACCCCTGGCAGCTAGCAATTGCAGGGAAAGTACAGGGAAGGGGATGGAGCATGCACAGCACAGACAAAACCATTGGAGAATTTACTTGCCAAATTAATAAGTCTCTGCTTAGCATGAGTGAACTAGATTTTATTTCCCAAAGGCATACAAATTGGGTATTTTTTCACAGCAACAACAAGAAGCAAATCCTTGGTACAAAGGCCACATCTCTGCCAAAATGAAAGCTTTTGCTATAAACCTGGTGGTGCTAGAACTTCTCCATAAAACAGATGCAAGATTTTTTTTTTTTTTTTTTTAAAAAGAAGGGCAAACCACACTGAATCATTTTTCCTGAAACTTAAAAAAAAAAAAATTAAGTTGGAGGAAAACATCCAGCATGCAAAGTTTCAACTCAAATCTAATCCAAACCAAACTTTTAAGTTTAAGTGATTAAAATAGGGTCTTTATAATGAAAAATGCCTAACAACTTCAACTACAAGCAGAGCTGGTAGCAATGACTGTAACATAAAAAAGATGGACTGTAAAGATTTTCTGATACTTTCAACATTATTCAGGTCTCATCTAACTTGGAACAATTTACAGTGAAAAGGGAACCAATGAAATTGGATTTACAAGAATAAAACTGAGCTATTGAAGTGATAAGGGATTTTTATTAAAACTGTTTAAAACTTTAAAAATAAGTACCCTCTTTTTGATAGCACCTATTTAGCTGCACTGATGAATGAATATTCTGGAGAAAGAATGTTGCAAAAACTCATCTTTCTTGGTCCTTCATTTAAGGTAAGATTTTCTAAAACAAATCTAAGACCCCCAAGAAGTCCTTCAGGAAAACAAAGGAAAAACCAGGCTTAACATTTCTGATATTTCTAGGATTAAAAACAAGCAGACAAAAACCGCACCGCACACTTTTTTTTAAAAAGAATTCTTTCAGGCCTTTGTTACATCATGGAAAAAAATGGCATAAAACCAATTCCCCCTCACACATCCCTAAATCCTTTTACAGGTCACCTTTGAAACAAGATAAAAGAAACTGGCTGATCTGTTTTCAAATGTCAAAAGCCTACAGCCAAATAAAATTTTCAGAGGACAACAGCGGGAGGAGGAGCAGAGCAATATTGACAAGGTCTGTCCTGGAACATCAGTTAGTAGCTATAGAAGTAATTGCAACAGCAGCTTCACACGTAAGCCTATGATTGAAACATTCAGGGTTAATCAATGGGGGTAAAATATGAAGAGCCAACAGATGATTTCTGAAAGTGTCATATGGTTACCTGCTGTATAATTCTCTGTTCCATCACATCTGACATCACCTGTACATGGATAGTACCTGCCACAACACTGGCAGAGTGACACCAGAAATGAGGATCTCTGTAGGATATTAAACCATCTATTTTCTGGATCTGTAAAAAAATTGCATTAACAGTAAAAGAATTACTTTGGTAATATTCTACTTTATGCCTTCCTGCACACTTAGATAGCAGTACATAAAATAGTTTTATATAGTAAAATAAACTGCCCCCATTTTAAGTACATACAGCAATTTTGTTATAGAGAGAGAAATTTGTTGAATTGGGACAGTGTTCCATCATTGCTAAAAATAAAAGGCAAAATAAAAATGAGTGAGTAGTGACTATCAAGGAGTGACAAAGACACTGACGGGGAGTCCACAACCGACGGCCAGACTATAGTAACATCAGTGGAAAGACTAGCAGAGATGCTAGATTTGGGCATCTACACATTTCTAAGGCACCTGTCTCCATGATAGCCAAGATAAACAGGTACTTTGATATCCTAGTTGGACTTAACATATACACATCTCTCTCTCCTTGTCTGCTTGAGGTTTATTTTTAAAGTGAACTTTTATCAGGTTATTTATCGTATTATTTATTGAGTAAGTTTCATACTGATTAATTTTTCTCCTCACCCTCAGCATTTCCAAACCTCACTTTCCTCTTCATGGGTTTCTTTCATCCAATTTAATTATATACTCTCATTCCCTTGTGACTAGAATCCATCATCCCCTTGTGACAGGCAGTGCTGAATATCCCTGTTGCTGGAGACCCCTTTCTACCACTGTGGATAGGCTCCTGGAAGTTTCCATACCAGTTTCCTGATTTAGAAGCATCTGGCAAGCACTCAACATACTTCAGGGCTATGGCCTTGAGTGTCCTGGGCAGGGTATTCAGAAGAGCTAACACTGAAAGCAACACTTAGTGGAAAAGAGTTAATGATGGGAGTGGAGTGCTACCATAGACTGCAGGTTCTGGCTGATTTAGTAGGAGCAAAACACAGTCTGGACTGAAGGGGAAGGAAAAAAACGGCAAGAGAGATTTCAAATGGGAAGAAGAGAACTAGCTTCAGTTTGTAGTCCCATCTACTGCAAACCAACCTAACCAGCAGTAGGCTGGTCAAACTGCATGCCCAGAAAAAAAAAATATTGTAGTCAAATGAAATCTGGCCATACTAGGGTAAAATGAATAGCTTATCCAGCTTTTGGGAATTACTGGGTTTAATCATTACAATTAAGTATTAAATAGACCTCCCTCATTCTACTGGATTGGTCCAGAGTTAAAGTTCTTGTGTACCTGTATAAAAACTGATGAACTTAGACAAGCTTAATTTGGGATGCCCAAGAATTTCAGACAAAGATAACTAGCACAATGACGGATGACTGCATAGAAGAGTTAATAAATGCAATTCTCAGAAATTCATTATAAATCTAGATTGTTTATATACAAAGAAATCAAAGGAAAACAAAATACAAGTTGAAGTTCTGACCTTTTCTAGTGCAATGTGCAGATCCTTCTCACATTCTGGTGGTAGCCTCAGCAAAAGTACTTGGCAGGCATCTTTTATCAGTGGGATAACACTGAGAAAAATTAATGTAGCAATAAAAAGAGAGCACAGAGGATCAGCTATCAGCCATCCAAACTGCTGAATAAATATTGTGGATACGATCACACCAACACTACCAAGGGTGTCTGCCAACACATGTAAAAACACACCTGAAACAAAATAAGACTTTGAGTGACTGAGTACCTGTGTTTAGTTGCCATCAGCACATGGACTGCACAGCATAAGTATTAAAATAAAATCTCAGTACAGGGATCAAAATCTTTCTTGGATCAAAGGTCTTGGACCGTTTACTGATATCCTAAACTGTTTCAAAAGCTGGCAAGTATTTAGATTAACTGTTATCACTTTGCATTTTTACTCCAACCCTGAAGTGATTTTAGATGTCTCAAATTGTTGCTGCTAGGATTAATATTTATACCCAATACTTTCATCATAAATTCAGAGGATATAAAATATTAATCTCTAACATTAATAGTTTGAGAGATTAATCCTGGTGCGTCAGCTCTCTCTAAAGAATAAGGAAGTTGTGAGAAGCGGAGCAGATGTTACAAAAAAAAAAAAAAAAAATACAAATCGACAGAATAGTTAGTTAGCAAACTCTCTGTTTGCATTTAACTTCTCAATTAAAATAATACAACATTGTGATAGTTAAACGTCTGAGACAACACATTTTATATACTAGACTTAAAATGACAAATATTTGGTAGATGTGCTATATATTGTAATTTTTTCCATACCATCAGGAAGATTTCAGTAAGTAACCACACTATTAGATATATTTATGACACAATGCTGCCAGCTTCATGTTTTGTTTTAGTCTGCTCTTTAGTAGAATGAATGAGGAAAAAGTGTCATTACCATCTTGATGAAAATTTAATTTTATATTATAAATCAGTGACAAACACAGTTTACAATGTTTTAAAGAAACAGTGTTACATGCTGGCTCGCAAAGGGAAAATATGAACCACTATGCCAGCCTCAATGTCCCATTGGTCTACTTCACTCACAGCCATCTCACTGGCTTTGTTCAGTTTATTACTAGAGTCCTGTGTGAATACAAAAATGTGGATCTGCATCTGCTTAGTGTCATCCTATATCCAATCCGGGATCTGCATGCCGGGTTTTACATCCATCTGCATCTGCACCGCCCCCACCTCGCAGCAGCTCCTGCTCTGACTATAGAAGCAGAGCACCTGTCTGGCTGTTGGTGGGGGTGGGGGGAAGGAGGGAGTTGCTGGGGCTCCTAGAATCAGAGGTGGACCTAGCTGGTAAGATGAGCTCCCATGATCTCTGAATGACTGGCAGACCAAAAACAGAGCTGAGCTGTGACTGGCAAGAGCACTTCCTTTGTTCCCTGCTTGCTCACTGCTCTCCAGAGCTGTAGCAGAGGCAGCAGCTGCAGCAATTGCACCCTGGGCAGATGAAAATAGAATCCACATTGGATCTCCGATCCGCAACAGTGGATCTGCAGATACCCGTGGATCTGCAGGGCTCTTGTTATTACCAGCACACAAATGACTTCCCAGTTCTGGCCCATGCAGCTACTACCCTCGTCCCTCAAACACTTTCAAAATTCACTTCTTCCTTAAATGACCATAAGTAGCTAGTTAATTATTTTAAAAAGTCAAATATTTAAAATGAACCAGAAGTTCAGGCCTCTAGATCAGTGGTTCTCAACTAGGGCGAGGCGTACTCCTGGAGGTACACAGAGGTCTTTCCAGGAGGTATATCAATTCACCTAGATATTTGGCCTAGTTTAACAACTGGCTGCATAAAAAGCACTCGTGAAGCCAGTACCAACTAAAATTTTACATGATGACTTGTTTATACCACTGTATATATGATACACAGAAATGAAAGCACAATGATAATATTCCAATCCATGTATTTTATATTTAAATGGTAAACATGAGAAAATAAGCAATTTTTCACTAACTGTGTGCTGTGACACTTGTATTTTTATTTCTGATTATATAAGCAAGTAGTTCGTAAGTGAGGTGAACTTGGGCTATTCAATACAAATCAGACTCCTGAAACGGGTCAAGTCTGGAAAGGTTGAGAACTACTGCTCTAGATACTACTGCCCTACAAATAATTAAACCAGGTGAACATATATAAGTAGAATAACTGTTTACATATATTGCTGCTAACCTAGATTTTTCCTCTCCCCATCTCTTTCCTAGTTATTTTAATTGACCATCAGTCATACGCCACCTAAAATTAGATTGCAAGCTCTGTGTAGCAGAGTCTGTGGCGTTATACTGGATCTATAAGATATGTAGTATAATTTTGAGTACTGTAAAAAAAAAGGTATGGATCAAATAATGGAAAGAAAACAACATTAAGTGCCTCTAGGACCCGTACCATCCCCAGTCTGAGAACACTCTCAGGAAAGAGGGTGGCAGAACATACTACATTGTTTATTCTTTAAAATGTTCTAGCTTGAAGAAGTGTTTCGAACCCCCCCCCCCATCTGCGCTATATAAAAAGACCGCCAGAAAACAAGTTATAGCGACATTAAGAAAAGTGGATGAGGGATAATTTGATCTAAAGGTTTTTAAAAGGGTAGATTACTTTTAAAATTAAATAATCTGTACTTACCTCTCATGTTGGCATTCATGCCTCCTCCTGAAAACCCATGAGCGTGTCCATGACTGTGATTGTGACCATGGTCACTGTGGGAATGGCCGTGACTGTGTCCATGTCCATGACCATGGTGTGAGTGGCTGTGATCATGTGAGTGACAGCCTCCTCGAGAAGCCCCATGGGAGTGGGCGTGGCTAAAGGCACAGATACCAACAAGGTTTACTATCAGCCCTCCAACTGAGACTGGCTATGAGAGGGAGAAAAGAAAAGAGCTTTTAAATCCAGTATTTCTTCCTAAACACTCAGATTAACTTGTTTGCTAAAAAACAGCTATATAGTTTTGTGTTAGCAGTCTCTAACATATCTATGGCACATCCAATTAGCTGCAGTCAATGACAAAAGCAGCAGAATTCCCCTGCTGTTGAATGCTCACAAATGAAACTTCTCTTCATAAGGACTTCTCTTCTCCTCTAAAAAAAACTAGTATCAACAAGGAGAGAAAACTTTGCTTTCAAGGAAGTGTGACAGAGATTGTCTATTTCTCCCACAAAAAAAAACAACAAAATTTGAGGATAGAGTGAAGCCTTTTTCTTAACTTCCCAGAATGGCTTGTCAAGTAGAACATACAGGAGTAGTTAAAAAGGATCTACACACTTAATCATAAATTGTAAATGTTTCGGGGAAGGGACTGTCTCCCTGTATGGATTTGAGCAGTACATTGTGGATGCTACCAGAACATTAATAATAATTCTCCACCACTTTTGCATGAGGAGACTAGAAAACTAAGGAAAAAATGCCAGCTAGGAAGGAGACAGAAAGAACTACCACCTTCTAATGGAGGATACAGCAATAGGAATCTCTTCTTTGGAAAATGTGGCCACAGAGCTCACCCTGAAACCAGTAGGAGAGATAGAATAGTACTGTTTTTAAAACAGGCCTTAACTCCAGCTGAGTGTCACTTTTGATTACCGTATTTAAATTTAGCATTTAACTGTCTGTCTAGGCATTGAAATTCAATGGAAGGAAAGAGGTAACTTCACACTTGTTCAAAAAAGAGAAACCAGAAAAATTGGTAATTGTTCAAGAGCTGGAGGCTTAGACAGCAGAAAAAAGCAAAAATTGTCAAAAGACAGGCTCTACAGTTTTGATTCAGCTGTATCCATACATATGTCAAGGACGTTTTAAGACTATCTGTAGTAATCAGCACCTGTTTGAACAGTAAGTTAATAGTCTGACCTAAGAACCTTCACATCTTTGCTGAAGCCTTGAATTTGTTCCATCCATTCCCCCCAGTTTGAGCCTTGTTTTTGTTAACAGGAAAGACACAAGGGCAGAACTCCCATTGAAGAAATCAGTGTTATTCTTTCAGCCCAAAGGGCTGCAGCACTTTTCACTCCAGGAACCAAACTAATATTTCTAGATCATCCCAGATATTGGAGAGCTAGAAGCTGGAATGTGAAATTGCGAGCTAATTCAATTTCAGTGAAGGGTAGCTAGCAAAACTACTGATTCTAAAACACAGAAATTAAAGAAATAGTAAATTTCACTAACATGATTACAAGATTTGATGTTTTTTGCAAAGTAATATGAAAGGCACTAATTATCGTTTCTTTAGCAATCAAAACCCATATCTTGTTCTAAAAAATTTTGGTATCCCGCAGTTTAATATACTGCATACAGTAATAAAATAGAGCAATGGTAAGATGCATTATTATAGATATACAACAACACTTTATAGTTACCAAATATGATATACTTATATGCTATTGATCAACTCTAGTGACTTGCTTAGACTAACTTAAAATGAATGTGGAACTACTTATAGCTCTATCATGGTTTTAACTACAGAGACACCCCTATTATACCTTTAAAATCAGAGATACCTAGTAGTCTATTTTGTAGATAAATGGCAACTTCCTTCCATGTACAGAATAGAAGGATCACATAATTAAAGCCTAGTTCACAAAGCTAACCATTTTCTATACACTTTTCAACCCACAAATGCCATTTAATATAAAACAAAGCCTATAATATAAGAAATTATTTCTGTAATTTACTACTTAGAATAGGTTTTGTGGGAATTTTTTTTTAAACATGAGGAGGTAAAGCATATAGAAGCAGGTAACATAATGAAGTTTTTATCTTTAGACACAAGGACTTTTATTTCTGTTAGTCACGATGACAGAAAGCAAAAAGCACTTTGAAGTGACACTGAAAACCAATGCTTGACATTATATAATTTGAATCTCCACTATTCAGATAAGTGGATTTTAATTTTAGTTAAGGAATAAATAACTGGTTTCAACAGAAGAAAATGACAAAACTTACAGTTAACATATTTGTATCTATGTCTGGAGGATCCACCAGTCTGGCCACAGACTCCATGAACACGAAGAAAGCTATTACCATTAGAAAAAGGCCATTAATAAATCCAGAGAGAATTTCTACACGGCCATACCTGAAAGTGAGCAAGTGTAATGTACATTTAAGTAAGACTGAGGAACAGTTTGATTTAACGATTTGAAAATATCTGGATTGTTCATGCATTTAATCCTATTTTTTTTTTTTAAATGTTGGTTTGATTTTTCACAGTGTTAGAACAGAATATCATAACAGGTATGTTGTACAATTATTTTCTGCTCCGCCCGTGGTAGCACTGACAACATGGAAGGCACTTTCTCAACACAGCACAATCTCCACTCCAAAAAGTTTACAATCCAAAGAGAAAATAAAGAGATGGTAGATAGACAGAAAGGATAAAAGATGACCATGTGGCAATTGGTTCTACCCTCATAATACAGAGTTTTAGTGATACAATTAAAAAAAGTTAACCATACAACACACATTATGGTTGATAACTGACAGGCTGGCTAGGGAATATAACCATACAATTATGAATTTCATTAGGACTTACGTGGCTAAATCCCCTAGATAATTCTTAATAGCTCAACATACATTTAAAAATTATGTGCATGAATTCCACCCCCCCTGAAATCATGCTGATATAACTGCTTGAATTTTTAATACTGATGTAATACTTCATATTCTTTTTGAAAAAAATGACTGATCTAGATTAGCACAATGGTTTTATAACACTGGAGGACTTTTTTTTGCAGAGGGAAAGAGGAGGTATAAGAAAGCATTGAAATATTAAGTGCCATGAAAACATTTCATATTAGAAACACACCACTAGTCTCTTGTGTTTAACAAAACCAAACCAGAGGACCTATAACTAGTAATAGCATCTCTTTGAAATAATCATCTAAAAAAGTCAGTGTACATACCCGTATGAAAATATTCGGGTTGCTTTCCATCTAGTCATTAGAGCTGCAAAAAGTCCCATTACTAAAGCAGAGCAGTCAAAAAGCATATGAAATCCATCTGAGATTAGACCAAGGCTATTGGTCCACGCTCCATAGAAGAGCTCCACAAAGGTGAAAGCCTGAAACGAAAGAAAAAAAATTGATTTCCCCCCCCTTTTAACAGGTTCTGAGATGAAACTGTACTTTTATTTTGCATATGCAGGTGGCCTGAAGCTCTGCCGTAAGAGAGTTACTAACTTTAAAAAGTACAAATATTTCTGCACCAATTTTACTCTATCCTTGTACAAAACAAAGGATCATACATATTAAGTTTTGTATTAGCAGTCATTGTAAATGCAGAAATTTAAAACTTCCCCTCTCTCCTGCACAAACTGAACTTCTATGACAAGGTACAGCCTTTGTATGGGAAAACTAGAATTCTTTATTTACAAGCAAATCAATATAAAGTGAGTGAGTTTCATGCACCTTGCCAAGCCAATGTAACACAACTCTGATCTGTTCTTTTGCTCTGAAGAAACTGTATAATCTGCAAGCCCATTAACCTACAGCTTGTCCATCCAAGTAGTCAACATAAAAGATAGTTCATATCAATTATGATTAGGTAGATTCATGGTCCATTTTGCTACATTTCAAAGTCATCGAATTTAAAGTCTTGTATTCAATGGTTTCAGATCTTGAAATATGAAGTTTCATGGTATTGTAATTACATAGGCCCTGACCCCAAAACGGGCGGTTGCAAGGCTATTGCAATGGGGTTGTGGTAATGCTCCCCTTATGTCTACTGGCAATTGCACTGCTTTCAGGGCTGGAGACTGGAGGTTGCTGGCCTGCCGCCCAGCTCTGAAAGCAATGAAGCTTCCAGCAGTGGCGCAGAAGCAAGGATGGCATGGTATGAAATACTTCCCTTACCTCTGTGCTTCTGTTCATGGGGGTGCTCCTCTCAGCCAGCAGCTGGGGAGCTTCCCAAAGGTGGGTGTGATCTACCTCAGGGAATGACACGTGCAGAGGAAGAGAAAGTCCTTCCCCAGTCTGGCCAGTACTAGCAGCAAGAACCCGGAGCATGGTAGGAGCCTCCAGCCCTATCCTGCCCCTTTCCAGCTCCAGGCCCAGTGCTCGGGGGTTCCATGGACCTTGGCTCCGTGTGTGTGAGGTGACCATGGCTCCCCATCTTAGCCACAGCATCCCCCCAACCATGGAGCCCTGGGCAGATGCCCATGTTTCCCTTGTGTAATGCCAGCCTCCCTCCCCCAAAATGATGACCCCTTCTCTCCCCTATACCATGCCACCCTCACTTCTGTACTGCTGCCGGCTGGTGCTGCCTTTGAAGCCAGGTGCCTGGCCAGCAGCTGTTGCTCTCTGGTGCCTAGTTCTGAAGGGACAGCAACAGTACAGGTGGTAATACCGCAATCCCCCTACACCAGCCAGATTTCACGGGGGAGACCAGATTTCAAAGAGGAGTCTAGAGTTCATGGTCCATGACATGTTTTTCATGGCCATGAATTTAGTAGGGCCTTAATTATGATAGCAGTTATGTGAACATCTGGGAGCCAGGCAGTTTACCAAGGCAATGGTGAACAATGAGAACCTCAGATAGCGGGCATCACCAGCAAACATATACTGGCTACATTACACTCCTGCAGAAGACAATACTCTCAACAATACTTTACACAGGCTTTGTTAGGCAGTAACGTAAACTATCCTCAACACTGATTTGGAATTCCTTCAAAGTAAGCATTATTTGTAACAAATCAAAAGGCTGCCTACCTAACGACTGTCAGCTAACAAACAACAAACAAGGAGTCCTGTGGCACTTTTAAAGACTAACAAAGTTAAGTTTCGCATGAGCTTTTGTGAATCTGATGAAGTGGGACTTCACCCATGAAAGCTCATGCGAAAAATAAATTTGTTAGTCTTTAAAAGGGCTACAAGACTCCTTGTTTGTTTTGCTGAACTAGACTAACATGGCTAACCCTTTGGAACAACTCAGCTAACATATGGTTCCTTATTCACTGAGCAGGTTTCAGACAGCTATCGTATTAAGATGCAGTTTAGTAGAAGTGGTTTTCAGTCACTACAAATTTTATTTATGGAGTTAGCTTTTGTGATGCTGTGTAGAAAGAACGACAACCAGGCATACACTACTGTTATAATCACTAATGTATCATTAGTGTTGCACAATTTTAAGAAATCTGATACAAAATATGTCATGTAAGATATCAATAGAGAAGTTATGGTCTGTTAAGTATAATCCTGTTTTTATGCATGTATCATCTTTGTATCTGAAGTTATGAATATTGGCTATGTATTTGTAACTCAAACATGTTGTGTTCCTGGGTGACGGTTGGATTTACATGAGGTCTAGCCAGCTACATGCTGATGTCCCATTAAGGACACTACTCTCACAATGAACTACCATGCCCAATAATCCTTTCCTGAGAACACTTTAGATAGCGTGGAACCAATGGCTAACCCTGTGAGTCAGCTTGGCATGTAAGGACATGTGTAGAGCCCTGCAGATCTGCGGGTAACTGCATCCACAGGTGTGGATATCCGCAACCCCATTGTTGCGAATTGGCTGTGGCTGTGGATTCTATTTTTATGATCGATCCCAGCAGCTGCTGCTATGATCTGCTTTGTCAGCAGCACACAGGGGAACAAGGAAGAGCTCCAGCCAAAGCCAGCTGAGCTCTAACTGGTGGTCTGCCAGCCAATCAGAGTCTCAGTCATAACAGGCTGGGGCTTGGAGAGACCCACTCACTGTCAAAAAGTTAGCATGCTGGCCTTTGATTGGCTCATTCCCCATGCCTTTCCTGCCCACTTCTTCATTTTCTTGTTTGTGGTTTGTATGCCATTCTGTCAATCAGAAATGTCATTGGTGGCCAAGGAAATCTGATTGACAGCACAACCTGCAAATTGCAAACAAGGAAAGGAAAAAATGGGTGGGACCCATGTGGCGAATGAACCAATCAAATGCTAAAATGCTGACTGTGAGCCCAAGCTGGGTTACAGATGCAGTTCTGGATCAACATACAACATGGCATGCAAATCATGGATCAGATAAAGCCTGACATTGGGTGGGTGCGGTCCGGTTCCGGATCCACATTTTTGTATCCACGCAGGGCTCTAGACATGTGATCTAAGACTCCATCATGGGTCAGTAACTTTCCATACACCTTGGCTGAAAGTCTAAGAATGAGTCTGACATCACTTCTTTGTCTTCATTTCTCCTTATCTCTGGATGGTGATCTCTAAGGAAGCCTGGAACTAAGATGTCCCAAAGGGGTAGTTGTGTTAACCGAATGCCCTCCAACCTGCTTGAGTAAAACCAGAGACACTTTTTACAAGCCAGCAGATATCATTGCTATGATCCTGATCTATGAACACTGAAAATCACTTGTAAGTATATGATTCCTTAACCAGTCTATAACATTCTTCTTTTATTAATATCATCTTTAGTTTACTAAGGATTGGCTGTCAGCGTGATAGCTGGGTAAGATCTGAACCACATACTGATCTGGGGATAAGCATTTGATCCTTTGGGCTCAGCAGAACTTCATGTATGGTGAATAGGGTTTTCAGTAACCTCTCATCATAAAGTCCAAGTGTCTGGGTGCTGAGAAAAGCTGGATTGCCTAAGGGGGACTGTGTTTTTCTCTGCTTATTAATCAGTGTGGTGACACAAGACCTTGCTTTTCTTACAGTTTTGGTGAATATAATTATAGAAATAGCCACCAGTATTGGGGTGTGTATGCCCTATTTCATCATTCTGTCCTGAGTCTGGCATTCTCAGCTGTGACCCACTTTAGGAACAATGAGTTTTATAGAAATCACTATTTTCTTTGCTAACTAATGGTTTTAAGAAGCTTAGGAATTAGTCTTGAAAGGAAGATAGAGGATATCTCTCGCATGACACATTGCTATCTATAAATCAGTTTCTGTACAAAACCAAGCTTTCTTTCTAATCCTTCTCCAGTTCCTTCTTTCTCCATTAATTTCCCCAATCTACATTCTTATCATCCAAGTCATTTTTGGGTATGTTTAAAATGCAATTATAAATCTGTGTCTGGCCCATGCCAGCTGACTCGGGCCCGCACGGTGTGGGCTGCTAAACTGTTAAATTATAATATATAGAGTTCCAGCTCCTGTCCAAGCTCTGGGCACCTCCATCTTGCAGGTCCTAGAGCCCAGCTCCAGCCCGAGCCCAGAAGTTTACACTGCGATTAAACAGGCCCTCAGTCAGAGCCCTGCAAGCCTGAGTCAGCTGGTACCAGGCAGCTTGGGCTGTCTAATTACAGTGTAGGCATACCCTTTGACACTTTACTCCTCTCACATCCAAACTCTCACACTCCTGGAAAATTACTAGAATCCTGATTGCTAGCATTTTGTCCATTCTTTGATCTCACACCTCAATTATTATAATCTTAGTGCATCCATGCAGCTTCCTCATTTCTCATCTCTACTCATCCTGTCTATTCCAAAATGAAACTCTAAACTTCCTCTACTGCTGTTGTCATCTCTCTCCTCTTTGAATGCCTCCAACTAACTTCCCATCTCTGCAAGCACTCAAACTCTCTGCCTTATCTTCTAGGTCTTATGTGATCTCCCCCCCCCCCACTACATCTTTGATTTTGTCCTCTATTGCCAATTACTCATTTTGTTTCTTAGTCATTTTTCACCTCTGCTTCTCACCATCATCCTGTCCCACACATTTGGAATGGTTTTCAAATTATTGTCCATCAAACAGCCTCTCCTTTTTTTCAAAGTCAATTTATTCCAACAATCCTTCCTACCTTGATTTCTGTCTTTAAACGCTCTTTCCTGAATTACTGTTGAGTGTCTTGTGTGTACTGGATTATAAGGTCATCAAGGCAGGAAAGAAGTGTCAGTCTTTGTAAATATATTCAGTCTTTGTCAGGGTACATTTATATTGTAGTAGGGCCCAGAGGAGTCAATCATCAGTGAGGCCCCATGGTGCTAGTTGCTATACTAATAAACACAAAATTAGGATCCCCGCCTTGAGGTGCCATGATTATTCATATTAATGTGACAAGTACAACTGTAATTCAAACTATCCTATCTTTTACAGCAGACCAAAATAAATATAATTGTTCTTATGATTTCATTAAATTAACTATGCTAAAATTAACTAAGTTACAGCTCCTATTAAAAGTTGCCAGTAAATTTTAAAAAAGATTGACCCTTTCCCTACTTTTCTGATACGTCATTAGGGTTAAAAAGTGCACTTACCAGATTCAGGCACAAGAAGTAGAAAATCTGTCTAGAGTCATACTCTTCAAGGATTTGTTTCAGTGAGTCTTTAATAAACCGGGGTAATGACTGAGAACTATGCTGCAAAGCATCACCCATAAAATTATACAGTGGAATGCCTTCAGGAGAATAGCCAATAAGAGTGCCTTTTTGTCCTTTCCTGGAGGGGGAGGACAGAATATTGGCAGCTGCAAAGAGAGGTAGAAGTTTTTATTGTTGTTTCTCATCTTTATGGCTGATTGATAGTGCAAGTGATTGTTTTATCAATGATCAAAACTTCCACAAGCATATCAAGGTGGTGAAAGTTACCAGCTTCATTTTCAAGGCTACTGCTACATATTACTGTTATACTACATTGGATCATCATTTTCACAAGCGGACAGATTTGCTGGAGCCTTTTTTTGTAGTCAATGAATTATGAATTCAACAAGGACAAGTACAGAGTTCTGCACTTATGATGAAGAATCCCATGCGCTGCTACAGACTGGGGACCCGCTGGCTAAGCAGCAATTCTGCAGAAAAGGACCTGGGGGTTACAGTGGATAAGAAGCTATATTAAGTCAACAGTGTGCCCTTGTTGCCAAGACGGCTAAAGGCATATTGGGCTGCATTAGTAGAAGCACTGCCAGCAGATCAAGGAAAGTAACTATTTCCCTCTATTTGGCACTGGTGAGGCCATATCTGGAGTTCTGTGTCCAGTTTTGGGCCCCCAATACAGAAAGGATGTGGACAAACTGGAGAATCTAGCAGAGGGCACCAAAAAGATTAGGGGGCTGGGCACATGATTTATGAGGAGAGGCTTAGGGATCTGGACTTATTTAGTCTGCAGAGAAGAGTGAAGAGGAATTTAACTGCAGCCTTCAACTACCTGAAGGAGAGTTTTTAGGAAGGTTAGTGCTAGGCTGTTTTCAGTTGGTGGCAGATGACAGAACAAGGAGCAATGGTTTACAGTTGCAGTGCAGGAGGTCTAGGTAGGATATTAGGAAAAAAATTTCACTAAGAGGGTGAAATCACTCAAATGGGTTATCTAGAGATGTATGGAATCTCCATCACTAGAGGTTTTCAAGGGCTCTCTTGACAAACCCTGGCTGGGAATGAGTTGGAGTTGGACTGCTTTGTGCAGAAGGCTGGACTGGATTGACCTTCCATCCTTAATTGTCTGTGATTCTCGGATGAGTCTATGAACGTAGCAATGAGCCCACAATACTGTCCATCTCAATCCATGGAATCTACAGAAGCAACTGTGGTGGAATTCTACAGGGACATATTTTTGGTGACCTTGCAGTTATTTGGAATTTTTTTTAAACTGGTTTAAAGGGGAAAAAAGGAATACGTACATAAAATGAAGAAAATGGCACTCACTACCACTCCTCCAGAGAGAACATGCTCCGTGATTTCATGGTGTGCTGGCTTGTTCGCAGCTCGAAGCTGATCTGTTATTGGATGTGTCCAGAAACTGCCAAAAAGCAGCGCACTAATCAAAATGAGGAGTGATCCATAACGGGCACACTTTGAAGCTTCCATCTTCACAGAACATATGGACTCCACATAAAAATCCAAGATCACGACGAAAAAGATAACTGTTATGAAAGGCATGATGAGAGAGGACCAGGATTCTACTTTACTCTGTGATGAAGAAAATACATTCTTAGCACTGGTCACAAGTTAGCAGTACATATAATAGCAGTTTGTATATATAATATTTAATCTAATGCACTTTTGCTATACTTTAGACACTTTATTTAAACAGTTATTCATAGATTTAAGGACACAAGAGACCATCCTGATCATATAGTCAAGACCTCTTGTAAAACACAGACCATAGGACTTCCCTGAATTAATTACTGCTTCAAGTCCAACAGCTGTGGTTGAACTGGAGCAATTCTTCATCCAGTTAGAAAATTAACAAAGTTTATTTGCTATAAAAATGTTTCCTATTGATTTAATTCTGTCTACATAGAAAGACAGTGGTGAAAAAGCCTTAAAGTTAGAACAAACATATATTCCTCCAGGAGAAACAGTATCTATATTTTCATCACCATTCCACTGGTAAGATTAACGGATAAAACAAATCACTGAACACAGTCCAATATATTCTCTTAAGCATCTTGAAACAGCAAACTCGAGAAAAATATTTCAAATAAAAGCATATATCAGAAATACAGTGCACTTAGCTATGCTGTTACCTCAGTTGTCAGAGATAGGACGATGACCCATGGGCACAACAGAAAGACCGAAACAAGATGAGACAAAGCTTGAAGACGCTTGGCTCCACCTACATCTACAGAAAGTTTTCGGGAAGCCATATGAAAACCAACCTTGCAACACAATGCCAGCACCAGCAATAGAACTCCACCCTGGAACACAGATAGATCCTGTTAGCAGTATTTAAGAGTCAACTATATTTACATTGTGGAATATTAATATTTTTTCCTTATTTCCTCCTTTTACTAATTAATCCAAAGAAAACATTATTTGCTAACAATAATGTTCTACTATGACTTTTAGTTTGCAGCTCCCAATATTTCTAACAGGAACCCCATCTTTACTTTCTCTGTAGCCATTCTCCCTTCTTTCAGCCACATTGGAAATAAACTGGAATAATTAATATGTAAAAGTGAATCTGTTCTCCATCTTATGTCTTCCTCAGCCTTTGTATACATTTATTTTCACTCATAGCATTTCCAGCAACAAGACTAATTCTAGCTGGAGCATGACAGGCAGATCCAATCAAATACAAGAAGTCTCATTCAGTATGATTCTGATATTTTACTCAGTAAGCAGCCCTCTAATTAAAATAGGGCTGCAGAGAAAATTAGGTACTACCCAACACAAGTGAGGTTATAAAAATCTGGGTCTTAGGCTCCAAGTAAAGTGGGGAAGAGCATAGAGGACTTGTCTATTGAGTGTCATGCATATCTAATGCACCATTGACGTAAAACTATTTTAAGTCAAAAAGGAACAAATTTAATAGATACTTTCGATTATGCATTATAGCAAAATGCTACTAAGTAAATAGTTGAATGAATGCAGCTCTCTTCATAAACTTTTTATGAACACATTCAATAATTCATCATATATATTACAAGAGAAAGCAAATTACCTTGTGATCTGCAACTCCTAAAAAAGCAATGATTGTGTGAAGAACGTGAGTGAGTGCACTGTCATGATGTCCTTCAGCTAAACAAATTAAGTTAAGGAAGATTCTCCAAATGAACACTTTTCCTCCTGCCCTACTACAGTTTGATAGAATTAATAACACCTCATCCTCAAAACGGTCACTAGTGATTTACTGATGTTATTTAAAAAATAATGAAAACACAGCTACAGGTATATCAGAGGACTAGAAATTGTAATACCATAGAAGATCAAGAGAGAAATCAATTTACATTTAAAGAAAGTAAAACATGAATCAAGTTAAGCTTTACAGTTTTGATAAGTCTAAAATTTTAGAATTTTAAAGAAGTCCATAAGTCTATTGCTTCCCTGGGGAAAACATTCAAAATAGTGTTATCCAGTGACAGAACTTTATATATTTCCCCCAAACTAGTCTTAATATTGGTTTTAAATATGGCAGTTATTTGTACATAAAAAGATGAACTGGATACCCAAAATAAAATTTTAGATGAATTTTCACTGGTAGCATTACAGTAGTTTTTTATCAGTGAAATGTCTAAAATATGAACAATTCTATTAACAGAAAGCTTTTGAAGCATTTCCAAACAAATATTTAAACTTAAGAAAATAAAGGAAATGGACAAATAATAAGACAGGTACAAATGAAGATAAAATGTTTTTTTAAAAAAAAAATTCCTTTTTAACTGGCAAAATTCATATTTTAAATTAGACCTATTTCACTTGCTTCTAATAGAAAATGAAGAAAGATGACTGGCTAAGATTGGGTGTGAATGAGAGACCACGTAGAATAAATAAGAAATTAAATTGAGTTATCCTAAGTTTGGTTAGGAAAATGTAAGTGTTGTAAAGGAAGACCCTGTTCAGCAAGTAAAAGACAGGTCTTGAAAATAATGAGTTATAAGGCCAGAAAGAGTAATTTCATGTCTAAAAGGGCCCAAGATGATTGATGATTTGAGCATGCTGCAAGACCCAACTACACATTCAGGCCAAAATTTTTAACAGAGTGCACCTAAGAGTAGGCACTCCTACATGTAGACACCAAAACAGCGTGGTTTTCTGATGTTATGTCTACATTGCATGGTTAGCCAGGACCTTACCTTGCTTTTAGCTTTAACCATCTAATTGCCCATAGAGAAAAACTTTTGACTCTAGCTACTGTCTAGCTTACCTAGCTGGAAGTGTAGGTTAGAACACAGGCTCCTCTTTCACTCTGGCTGACACTAGCCAACTTTGCAGCGAGGAAGCATGCTAAATCACTTGAGTGCCAATAATCCTCAATGCCCTCCCCACAATTCCTCCCAAAGGACAGACAAGCTCGCCTGCATTTAATACAATTGACAGAAAAAGAATATTAGGAGCATCTTGGCACAAAGAACCATAGGATATGCCCCAGATACACTGGCAAGTGAAGAAACAGTGGGGACACAATAATGTGAATAAGGCTTTTCAGTGGGGATATTCAAACCAGGCTAGGTTAACTCAGGTGCCAATTCACATATGTTAACTCTACAATATAGACATAATACAAGGTGCTTAGCATCCTCAACTCCTGGGATGTAAGCCTCAAACTTCCTCTGGGAGAGAAACTGAACAGGGAGGTTTCTAGTTCATTGAAGGGGTCTGGTAACTTAGTTGGGATTTTTCTGTCACTATGTTCATTTAGTTTGTAATTATTTATAGCAAACTTATAGCTGATGCTGTTATCACTAAAGTAACTAATGGCATGCATTTGATTGGATTAGTTGCTCACAATGACTTTTTATGTATGTTTAAAAATATTATGGAACAGAATCCTTATTTACAAAAAAGTGTTCTCATAGAGTGAAAATAAAATTATACTTAACTCAGTAGTAAATTCAGCTTAATAGTCTATTTCCCTCATTTCTTTCCAGTCATGAGTGAGTACAATGCTCTGGATAGGAAAATGCAGTTGAACTGAGCCTAACTTAACACTTTCACTCCAAACGCATGGCAAGAAAGGATACGATGTTCTGCAATTTTAGCCATGAGATCATCATTATCAAAAAGCAATAAGCATATCACAGCAATGATGAAAAAGGCAGCACCTCTCGTCTGTAAACATAACAAAAGTGCATCAATATAAAATGGCTTAATTTGATGACAAATATTAAAAGTTGCATAAAACATGCAAAGTTTATGTATGTAAATGTAAGCAAGAGGAAAAAAAACAAAGGTCAAAACAAAATCCTTAAAGCAAAAAAATTACATGTGGAGAAACTGATCTTGGTTTAAAAAACAAACAGAACTGCTATGTGACTCTGGGCAAGTCATAGCATCTGTGCTTCACTGTCTCTCATCTGTAACATGGGGATAATCATATTTACTTTCTTTGTAAAGCACATTGAGATCTATAGATGAAAGATATTATAAGAATTGTCTTGAGAACATGGCTATGGTAGTTGTACATGCAACTCCGCCACAGGAATTTCTGTTTTCGGGGCAGGACAGTCTTATCCTATCTCTTCTGCCTGCATTCCCACCCACAGTCTGCCCTAGGCCTCCTCCTCTCCCCTCCCTCACTCCCCCCCCCCCCCCCCCGCTGCCATTGCCACCCCATCGCTCAGTCCCCCTCCTTTCTTCCACACTCCCATTCCCCAGGCAACGGGTGGGGGAAGGAGGAAGGCTGAGCAGGGAGAAGTCATGCCAAGCAGTGGAGGGATGGCAATGGGGGAGGAGAGGAGAGACTACTCTGGGGAGGAGGGAGGGACCAGGGACGTGGTGAGCAAAGAGAAGGGAAGGGCTGAAAAAGGGAGGGGGGAAGTAGCTGCAGGAAGGCCAAGCTGGGAAAGAGGAGTGTGGAAGAGGAGGGCTAAGCAGGGGGGGAGGCTGGTGGAAGGGGATGCAGCAGCAAGCAGGATGGGGCCTAGGGTGGAGGGGACTGTGGGCAGGGGCCATGGGCAGAAGAAGTGAGATGGGGAGCTAGCCTCCCCAAAGGAAAGATGGTATCCCACTACCCATGACCAAGGCCCTTCTTAAAATCACAAGGCTCCTAGACAATTGCCCTTTTTCTCCTCTTTCCCCTGCCCCCTCATTGGTTGGCCTGTGTATGTGTATCTCTGTACTTCAGTTGAAACATTTATAAGATGTTTGTAAATCACTTGGAAGTCCTTGGGTAGAAAGTACTAGAGGAGTTCAAAATACTGTATTTTAAGTTTTTTCTGCATGCAAATGATGTCTTCATCATCATGAATATCAAACATTCACGTTGTTACTCCTCCTATGTGCACCCATTGCATGTTTATTTCAGTAAGAAAGGAAGTATAGATTGTAGTTTCATATATATTTAAACTTAAAATATACATAATTTACCTATACTTCTTGTGAATTTGAGTCTGAAACAGAGAAGTTTACCTCTACTGTACTCCTGAATACCTTTTACATTTAGAATATACTGTAATTTTATTTTCAACAAAAAATATTTAAATACCTTTGCTGGTCCTCCTCCAGAACTTGTGAACAATACACTAAGTAGTGACACGACAACAACATCATTGTGCTCAAACAGCAACAATGTCCTGCAAAATACAAAACACAAATATTTTATTCTGTCCATTTCAATATGATGTATTAGCTTTATATATCGGGTTTTATCTAAAATTAAATAGAAGAAAGGTCAAGAATTTATCCTATGGCTTCAAGAGGAACATTGTGCAATTCAAAAGAACGGTAGGGAACCCAAAGTCTAGTTCAGTGATCTAACTGTTGGTAGACTGTACCATGATGGCAAATCACATAAAAACACTTGTTTCCTAGCTCAAACAATAGATGATGTAAAGTAATTGAGTAGTAGTAATTACATAAACATTTTTTAAACAGTAGTGTGCTTTACTAGAATGTCAAGAAATCAAACTGCTCAAGATGAAAGTAATATTCATATTACAATAATGTCTGATAAATCTGAAATTTCCAATTTTCTTTCCCTTTTAACTTCAGATTACTGAGGAACTAATCTCCATTATTCTGCCTTCTCATACAGCTTTCTCTATGCTGACAATATATAGTTCACACATTTGGATCCTCACCCCCTACTCAAAACTCAAGTGACTTCCTCTACCGCTGGCAGCTTTCCCAATCAGCAGAAGTTTGAAAGTGACGATTTCAGTCAGTTTTACAGATGTCCACAGTTTTCTTAATAGCAGCAGTGAAACTGACTACAAGGCATATCAATTTAATTACTTCTGCTTGGGAAAACTTTGAGCATTCAAAGAGGCATTGGAACTTTCAGCTGACCTGAGAACACAGCAGTAAATTGATCCACATTTGGAATATCATCTCTGTTAACATAAGAGCCAACTCCCCTTTTTTAAACAAATAAAAGCTTAACCTTTGCAGAACTTGACAGCTTTAGGCCCTATCCCCATACATTAACTACTGAGAGAGAGGCTTTTTCCCAAGCTCTTCATCTATGGAAGTCACCTGCTGTCATCCTTTTACCTGATCTATTCTGAATCAGCCAAGGTTACCACTTAATGAACTAAAAGGATCATCACTGAGTGATACAAAACACTTTTTCTCTAAAAGGAGCTAAGTGTACTACTCTCACTACTATAGTACACCCAACTCCTCCATGCTAAAAGACTAAATTACAGTGTCCTGCAGCAAACCAGAAATTGAATAATAGCTGCTCATCTGAGGATTTATTTTTATACACAAAAGAAGTACATTGCTCTCATACACACACCATTTAAAAATAAATTAAGTATTGCCATTTCAAACAATAAAACAAATTAAGTTAATTTATACAAATAAAGTATGCTTTCAGTCACATACATTACCTTAGGGGTCCACAAAGAGTGAGGCCAAAAAACCACAAAAGTGAAATGATACAGCCAACAACAGCATGTTTAACTATTTTGATCCACTATAAAAGAGAAACATTTTATTAATATTTTCTTCCTGCTTTCCAAGCGAACATCTTATCTTTAATTCACATACCAACGAGTACATTAAAGGAACATTACAGAAGAAAATGTATGCTTCAGAATTTAAACCAGTGAGACACCTCTCTCAACTACTTCACGATGCTCCATTATGTTTACATCTGAAAGGATATTTTACAGCTGAAGTTCTTTACTTTTATCATTTGCTGTCACAGTAGTAAGTTTTTTTGATATAGTTTTAGTACCTTTCTAAAGAATATCCATGGGTTACTGTATTTAGGCTGTTAAAAGCTAGGATGAAATCAAATCTATTTAGTAACCCATAAATGCTAACACAGTCCTTGTCTAAATCAGCATTGATGCTTGCAAAACTTTTGTCACCCAGGGATGTGAAAAAACCCCTATCCTCCTGACCAACAAGTTATGCCATTAAAAGCACTTGTAAGTTGCAACATTTTCTTATAGACTCTCATAATGCTGCTTATTTAGGTGGTTTTATGCCTGCAAAACTTAGATTGCTCAGGTTTGTTTTTACTTCCTCACATCCTTGAGAGACAGAAGTTTTGACCCTTTAAGTGCTACCATAGACAAGGCTACAGCGTATTACACATACACAGTGCTAGATAACATTTTTCAAAGTTACAAGAACTAAAGCCTTGACCTTACAAATATTTACATATGTGCTTAATTTTATCCTACTGAGTGGTTCTACTGAAATCAACTGGTATTATTTATGTGCTTTCAACTAAGCATGCTCCAAAGACTTGAAGGACTATGATTTTAGAAGTCTTTATCAGGCGCTGCAGCTCATTTTTATTAATATATTTTACAGATATAAGGTGGATGAGGTTACAACTTTTATTGGACAACCTTTTGTTGGTCCAATAAAAGATAATACCTCACTCACCTCGTCTCTCTAATATCCTGGGACCAACATGGCTACAACATGTTATTTTAAATAAGACAAGCAAACTAAATAAAATTAGATGCAATTTTTATTTTTTAAACAATACACACAAGATATTTCTTATTCCCAAAACCTTAAAAATCCAAAATTTGAGTTAAGGCCAAACCGAAACCTCCAGCAGAAAGAGATTTTTCCTGACCTATGACAAAACCAAGAAATTTGTTCCCCCTCTTTTAAATTCTGTCATGAGCTCTCTCAAGTCAAATTTAGCTTTAGAACATGTCCTGACAAAATGATTTATATCTTCTATACTAAATATATTCCAAATTACTGATAAATATTTTTATGTAGTGGCACAATCATTTCTTTTATATATAAAATAAATGGGAGTGTGAAGGGGAAAAGGGTGAAAAAAAGTTATTCTTCTCCATTTTTCAGGCTCCATTCTGACAGCTTTTCAACTCTGCTGCACTGTGGGAGCAGCACATAGGGGCTGAAAAGCTGATGGCCCAGACTCCCCTCACAATACAATCTTCTCTGTCATCCCTCCCTCTCTTGGTCTCAGGTACAGCAGGCATTCCAACGGTGTAGCTCAGAACCACTCCCTTTATATTTAAAGCTAACCTATTTGTATGCTAACTGTTAAAGCAGAGAGTGCTCATGCAGGTGGTAATTTTCCATGGGACTTATGCTCCTAAATCTCCTAGGTCATGTTGAAAATCCCAGCCACATTTTCCAAATGAAACCAGGAACACCCTTTCCTCTCTCAGAGAGCAACTAACTGTTTTATTAGAGCCATTAATTGTACTGTCCTACTGTATCTAAAAGCAAGTGTTTCAACATTACGTATAAGTCAACTCACCTGGTGCTTGGTCACTGTTTTTCCTGAAGAAAATGGCTTTTGAAACAAAACCATAAAAAATGCAGACCTGTTGGGGGAATATTCTCCATTAGTGTAATAGTTCAAGTGCTCTTTCAATCAAAGTTCAAATGGAGCTATTTTACTATTCAGATTAGTTCTAAGCAATTGTTTCTCCCTCTGTACAAGTACCTACTCTACAGCTCCAATTCTGTTTTAAATGAACGCTACCTGGCCTTTTACAAAAAAGCAATAGTAACAATCTATTTCCAACCCCCATAAACCATTTCAGCTATTAAAGCAATCATAGACTTCAGTAAGCTATTTGTAGCAAACATATTTTAGTTCTGCACTACTTTGTCATACAAGTCTGGTGAAGCATAGCCAACATGCTGTTAATTCATGCTTAGCAGAGATCAGAACAACAAAATGTGTACAGAATTTAACACCTGTAATGAAGAACAGAGTTTTGAAGGGGAGCATGATTATATAATACTATTATATTTTCATTTCTAAGGTACTCCTAGCTGAAAGTTTCTGAGCTCATAAAACTAAATAAATCTGCTCATCCACACACCCTTATTAGAACAGGCCTGAAACAGTAAACCCAATATTCTACCTCCCCAACAGTGATAAAAAATAAACTAAAAGAAAAAAAGCTAAGTAAAAAAACCCAGAAGAGGAAATAAACTGGAACATACGCTAGCTGATATTAGTCAAAGTTGTCAAGTAAGGCCTTGTACACACGATCACTTTATCGCGCATTAACAATCATTACCGCGCGATACCAACAACAGCGTACACGTGCAATAGGGCTGTTGCGCGTTAACTGCCTTGTTGTAGCGCAATACAAAAACCACCTCAACGAGGGTGGTAGCAGTAAACGCAGAACAGCTGTTGCGCCTTTCCACTCGTGTGTACGCTTACCGCGCAATGATTGGCCTCCGGAAGTGTCCCAGCATTCCAAAGTCGTCCTCTCTGGTCTTCCCCCCACCTGCTCTGTGGCCATGACGAAACAGTCCCCACCCTGATCAGATTCCCGGGATTTTCGAATTTCTCGTCTGTTTCACTTCCTGTTCTCTTCCTCGTGGAGTGCAGCTCCGATCATCAGTAGCAACGGCGGCCTGTCGTGGAAGACGCGCACCTCTTAGGAGCACGGCAGAGGTGCTGGACCTGATCAGCATCTGGGGAGAGTCTGCTGTGCAGGCGCAGCTACGTGGCAGCAGGTGAAATTATGATACATTTGGCATAATTTCTCGGGCCATGTCAGAGAGAGGTTATGATAGAGACACTGTACAGTGCAGATCAAAGGCGAAGGAGCTAAGAATAACCTATCACCGAGCGAAGGAGGCAAACAGCCATTCAGGATCAGCGCCTGCTATATGCAGGTACTATAAGGAGATAGAAGACATCTTCAGTGGGGACCCCACAAACACTGCAAAGAGTCCCGTGGACACATCGGCCCCCCCCATCCAGTGAATGCCAGACCCGAGCAGGATGAGGACGTGATCGATGAGGAGGAGGAGATGGAGGATGACCTGGAGGAAAGCGCAACAGCGTGTAGCCAGGAGCTCTTCTGCACCCCCGCTGAGACGTCCACCCAAGACATGAATTGCAGCATGTCCTCTGAGGCGGTAGAGTGGGGTTCCGGTAAGTTTCTCTTTCGTGCAGCTATGGCTCCTGCTAAAATATCATTGTCCAGGGCAGGGGTGCTTGCTGTCTCAGTTCCCGCTGTGCACGCTCTTTACTCTGCATTCATTAGAAGTGCATCAACACAAGCAGTGATTGTCAAAAAATCATCTGTATTTAGGTCAGTAAAGGTTTCCTCGATGTACCTCCAGAGCCTACTACTCAGGTTAGATGGGAGAGCGTTTGTGTCTACGCTCCCAAAGACGGATACTCTGCCTCGCCAGCTGCAAAGCACAGCCCTGGGAACCATAGCAACACACAGTGCAGCACCATACGGTCCTGGCTTGCAACCGGTGGCATGTAGGATATCTATTCTAGCTGGCAGGGGCACTCTGAGGAGAGAGATATCGGGTTCCATCTGTGTGCCCTGTGCAGAATGTTAGCCCCCAGTAAGCTTTCTATTAGGACGTACCTTGTCCACTTCAGTGAAGGATAGGATGTTGACTGCCCTGCACCTTCCAGTGGAATGTGCTACTGGAAGCTTACATTGGTTATCTAAGCTATGTGTTAACAACAGCTTTATTATTATTATTTTTTTTTTAGATTCGACCTTCACAAGGCCGGTGTCTACCCCAGCTGACCGCATGAGAAACATTCGGCGGCGTGCTCGAAGAAACAGGGAGGATATGTTTCAGGACCTGCTGAAAACAGCACAGGAATCCGCGAGGGAGAATCGCGCCTGGAGAGAGGAATCCCAACAGAGGAGGCAGAAGCACAGGGACGAACTGATAAGCGTGATGAAGGAGCAAACAGAACTGCTCAAGAGCATGATTGCTTTGCAGACCCAGGCGATTAATGTACGGGCTCCACTCCATACAGTTCAGCCGTGTCTGCCTCCCACATCCCGTAGTCCTTCAAAGAATTTCTTTGAAGGCCACCCGTCCCCCTGGTACACTGCAACATCCAGTCCCCCGCAGAGCTACTTTTTAGAGACCCGCAGCTACACCCACCTGTAACCCCCCCCCCTTTAGGTTTTAATAAAAACAGTGACAAATAATTTGAAGTGTAGCTTTATTTGTACACATTGAAAATCTCATAAGGTGCACCTGATGCATCCTGGATGTTAACTAGGGGAGGGCATCATTGAAATGGTCCCTGAGTGCCTCCCTTATGCGAGCAGCTTCTCCTTGGGCCCCCCTAATACTCCTAGTGGCTGGCTGTTCGTATGCTTCCTCAAGGCGCTGTGCCTCCATAGCCCACCCCGGGGAAAACTTTTCTCCCCTACTTTCACAAATCTAATGAAGGACACAGCACGACGCAATCACAGCAGGGATGTTGTCCTCCGCCAAGTCCAGCCTCCCATACAAACAGCGCCAGCGCCCTTTTAAACAGCAGAAGGCACACTCCACAGTCATTCTGCAGCGGCTCAATCTGTAATTGAACTGCTCCTTGCTGCGATCTAGGTTACCAGTGTATGGCTTCATGAGCCATGGCATCAGTGGGTATGCTGAGTCTCCGAGGATGACTATGGGCATCCCCACATCCCCCACTGTAATTTTTTGATCAGGAAAGAAGGTACCCCCTTGCAGCTTCCGGTACAGACCAGTGTTCCTGAAAATGCGGGCATCATGAACCTTTCCCGACCACCCAGCACTGATGTCCGTAAAACGCCCCTTGTGATCTACGAGTGCTTGCAGCACCATGGAGAAGTAGCACTTCCTGTTGATGTACTCGGTCGCGAGATGGTCTGGAGCCAAAATAGGGATGTGTGTGCCGTCTATGGCTCCCCCGCAGTTAGGGAATCCCATGGCAGCAAAGCCGTTCACAATCTAATGAACATTGCCCAACGTCACCGTCCTCTGTAGCAGAATGCTATTGATGGCTCGGCAGACTTGTGAGAGGGCTAATCTGACAGTGGACCTCCCAACTCCAAATTGGTTTGCCACCGACCGGTAGCAGTCAGGAGTCACCATCTTCCAGACAGCAATTGCAACACGCTTCTCCACGGTTAGGGCTGACCTCATGTTAGTGTCTTTATGTCACAGGGCAGGGGCCAACTCTGAACACAGTCCCAGAAAGGTTGCTTTCCGCATTCGAAAGTTCTGTACCCACTGCTTGTCATCCCACAGCTGCATAACAATGCGATCCCACCACTCGGTGCTCATCTCTCGTGACCAGAAATGGCGTTGCACCGTGTGCAGATGATCGGTGAAGGAGCTGAGCAACGCGATGCTGTTGTTCTGCATGGCTTCGATCAGCCCCTGCTCCTCAGCATCCTCATCTGACTCGGAGCTCATTGCGTAATGAGCAACCAGCCGAGATGTATTTAGAATGCTGAAGGCGACAGTGGAGATCAGAGCAGGATCCATGCTGTCGCTGTTGTGATTGCTCGCAAGTAGTGCGTCACTGCACTGTTGAAAATAGGCGCGAGTTGCTATTGGCAACGAGGAAGACGCAAGGGGAACACAGTGCACCATGGGAAACTGAGATTTTACCCATGGCGCTTTGCGTTCCTTTCCTTCATCCCATGATTCCAAGCGCAGATTGAGAGAAAATTGAACTGTGGGATAGGTGCCCAGAATTCATTGCGCTACACTGCGATATTGCAAAGAATTCTGTTGCGTTGCAAGGAGCGACGTGTGTACGCGCTATCCCGCAATAAAGATCACGTGTTTTTTATAGCGTGCTTGCCATGTTGTGCTTTAATCTGATCGTGTGTACATAGCCTAAGTTACACCACAGTTTTTTAAACTTATTATGAGCTAATCTTAAATTACTATTGCTCTTACTGCCATCAAAACTATCAGTGATGACAATGGATAACTGAAGTAAGATTCCAGAGTGGAAGGCAGCTAGTTTCCTTCCAGAGGAAAGGGTGACACAATGAGACCACACTGATCTTATAATTTTTACTTAATGAAATACTTTAGATAGAGATTTAGTCTCTTTACTCAGTATCTGTCAATACATCATCTGCCAAAAAAGAGCAACTGCAAGCACTTTCATGAATGAATTTAAAATAATTCTCCTCTCTCCCTGTATTTTCTGAACTAAAATGAGCATGTTTAAAAGAATAGGGATTTCGATATTATTGATTCCAATGATTCTCCCTGTACTTGAGAAGAATACTATTACCAGCACCTGGATAATCATTTTAAAGGCACCCACCACTGTATTTCTATCTTCAATTAAATAGTTTGTAGCTTCATACAGGAATGCTTCTCCATGTGTCACAGCACAAATCCTGTTACCATCCACAGCAAGAGTATACTTAAAACACTGTCCTTTATTTAAGCCTTGGAGAGTCAAAGCACAGTATTTACAGTTCCAGAGGTGTCAAACTCATTTGCTATGGCAGGCCAGATTTGACTTAAATGTACTTCAAGTGGACCGTACATACCATAAATCAAAATACTATGGCACTCTTGCAACATCGCAGAGTGCTGTGTATGTGAAACTGCACTCCGCGATGCCACTCTCTGTTAGGGAGAGAGTGTGGTCTCGCAGAGCACAATCTCACATACCTGCTGCTCTGTGATATTGCGAGACCTGACACTTTTGCGGCACTGCAGAGCGCTGGGTATGCAAGACCACATTCTCTCTCTCTCTGTGTTAGGGAGAATGTGGTTCTGCAGAACACAGTCACAGGCCAGATGAAAGAGGTTTGCAGGCCACATTCGGCCCACAGGCCACATGTTTGACACCTGTGATTGCTATAGCAGTATCTTTAGAATCTATATTGGAAGTTAATTTCCAACAGGGAATAAAGGAAAAGCATGCCCAGTAGCTACACTGAACAGCAAAGCATCTCAACGTCTTTCTTGCACAACTATTTATCAGGTGCTGTTCAGCTTTGTCCAAATTTACATCCCATAACCTTTCATGCAGTGCAGAAAAGGCACCAACTCCCTTGACTTATGAACTAACTCTTTTTCTTTCTCAAATGGCTCTTTTAGGAAATCAATGGGAAGAAACCCAGGCCCTCCTTGCCCACAAAACTATCCCCAAAAGAAAGAAGCCGCAGAGAGGTTCTGAAAGGCTGAAACAACAACCCACTTACCCGAGCTTTATTATAAAGATGAACTGGACAAGGTGCACCACTTTCAGGAGGTCATAGGACTCAAAGAGGCCTAAAGCCTTTAGAAACTTGGTGACACACAGCAGCACAATGTATCTGGTTAGCCTGCAAAAGAACAGATGACAGGCATCTCCTAAGCAGAGGACAACAAGGACCGAGCGCCGGGCTGACTCGGGGCCCCTCAGCCCGCCAGGGCGCTGAGTGCTAATGCAACCTGACCGGGCAGCGCAGGGGCCACCTCCTCTTCTCCCGCCAGCAGAGGCCCAGGCGATCCCCGCTGCGAGGACACGCGCACCACAGCCCTGCGCACTCACTCCCACGCCGGGCGCCCCTTGGGCTCAGCGCCCCGGTTCTCCCCCGCCCCCTTCGCTGACCCTTCCTCGCGCTCGGGAGGGCAGTTACCGGGCGCTGGGCACGTCCACGGGCCCCAGCACCCCGCCTCCGGCCAGGGCCTCCCCGCCGTAGGTCTCCTCCATGCCGGGTCTCAGGAGCCGCGGAGGCCGCCTCTCCAGCCGCGGGACCTCCTCATCCTCCACGCGCTGAGCTAGAGCCGGGCGCGCTCACACGCCGGGCTCGGGCAGGGGGAGGGGAGGAGAGCCAAGGCCCGCAGGCCGCGGCCCGCAACGGAACGGAACTTGCGGAAGGAAGCCGGGCCAGCCACGTCCTCAGCGGCCGGCGAGCCCGGAACCACTCACTAACGTGGACAGCAGAGCGCATTCCCCCCCGCCCAGAACAATGGACCCGTCCGGTTCGCGGCAGCGCCACCTGTCGGCCTGGAGCGAGCGCGAGGCGTAGGGAGCGACGCTTCCCCCTGATGCTGAAGAGTGGGGGAGAGGGTCGTCTTGCGCCAGCACGTGGTCCAGCAACGTCGGTCCTCGGCCACTCTGACCCCTGTGCTCCCAGCCAAGAGCTGACTGCTGCGCTGCCCCTCCACCCACCCCGCATGAACTGTCTCTCTGGGGTCAAATTCCAAAGGGGTAGCCGTGTTAGTCTATTGTAGAAAGACAACAGAGTCTTGTGGCACTTTTAAAGACTAACAGATTTATTAATCGCATGAGCTTTCGTGGGAGAAAATCCCACTTCGTCAGATTCTCCCACGAAAGCTCATGCGATTAATAAATCTGTTAGTCTTTAAAAGTGCCACAAGACTTTGTTGTCTGTCTCTCTGGGGCAGCTCTGTGCCTCCCACCGCCTTGTGCATCTTGGGATCCCCTCCTTGTTGTGCCCCCCACTCCCTCCTCAGGAGCCTGTACTCGCAGTCCTGTGCCCTTCCCCGCTAGCGCGGGCCTTGTTCTGCTGTCGGGAGTGGACATGACCCTGAGTCATGATGCAGGGCAGAGACCCCAAAACTGGCCGTATGGTCTATCATTAGATTTCACCAGCCCACCCAATAACAAGTGGGAATTCTTAGAGCACTGCAACAATCTAACCTCGGGGATTGCAATCTCCCCTGCCATCCAAGCAACCTGGGCTTTGTGATAGAGGGTTGCTAGACTTCAAAAATCCCAAAGTCTTCAGGTTGCTCCCAGTCTCTTATGGCAGGTCAATCTGTATAGTAAACTAACAAAGAATTTATTTAGGAAAAAAAAGAAGTAATTTACAGATTAAAGCAGGTGATATGTGCACACAAATAGATTACAGTCTGTTGTTCTAAAAGGTGACTGAGTTATCAGCTCTGAGACCCTGGGGATTTCTGCTTTTGTTTCCAAGCTTCAGCCCTGTGTGACAGTCCAAACAGCAAAGCAAGATGAAGAATTTCCATGTCAGCTACCTTTATTTCTGTATTCCAGATTTCAAGCTGATGATATTCCTTGCATGTAGTATCTTCAGGGGCGTGAGAGGGCCATTAGCACAGTCATGTTCTACAATGGCCCGTTTAGTTTTGATACTCCTCAATGTATGGGGGAACCCTCCTCCTGCATGGGTTCACAAGTTCAGCACAGGCATTTTTACAATTACAAAGTGAAACGTATATAACAGCTTATAACGTGGGGTACAGACATTATAAAAAAGAGTAATACATGCAGGAACTTACAAGCATTTTATAGCATCTATACATGTCCTTACAAATTTAACACCTATCTGTAACAATACTAACATACAGATGAGCTGGCCTGGTTTCCAGCTATGACTTTGTCAATGTTCTTCTGATGCCTTGGCAAGAGCTGGCACTGGTCTACCAGCACCATAGGCCTTCTGTCCTGTGTCCCCCAAGTGCATGCTGGGCCTTCCTCTGCCCTGTGCGCCTCCTGTGAAGTCTGAACCTTTCCTTGTCCCTATGCCCCCATCCGTGCAGCCTGGTTTTCCCCCAGCCCCTGTACAACCTTTTTTGCCCATGAGTCTGGGTCTCCCCAGCCTGTGCCTCCTCTCCCTACTGCAACCTGAGTCTCCCCCTGCCTGCATGTAGCCAAAAGCCAGGGCTTCCCACTTCCCCAACAGCAGCCTAGCCTCCTGGTGCGTTGTTGCCCACCCCCAATGGCAGCATGACCTCCCCCTCACCTCAAACCCCAATATCAGCCTAGCTTCAGCCTATCCCTCTGTCTTCCCTCCACGACACTCTGGCCTCCCTCTCACGTCTGCCTCCCAAAGCAACCTGGGCTGCCCATCTCTCCTGGGGAATTACACGGGGGTGAGCATAAAGGGGAGGCAAGTAGGGGTACTGGTCCCTCCCCCCAGTAATTGGAGGGGGGCATAGAACTCCTGTGCTCCTTTGGGGCCCCGGTGGGAGGTTGTACTTTTCTCCATGCTGGGGGCACAGAGTATGACCCTGGGATCATACTATCAGCTTTTTCTAGCACTGTCTATCACCCCTGTTTTCCCCTCTGGGTCTGGCTTTCCTGGCATGGCTGTCACAGAAGGATCATGTGCAATTCACAGCTGTGTGATGCTCTCCTACACACTTGGGCCAGGTGGGCTCACAGGCTCATTTACATAATGTAACATTACCACCCTCAGACAACTGTGGAGGTTTGAGTGAGCTGACAGAATGCTGACTGTGTCTGACATGTCAATGTAGGCCAGGGCAAAGAATGTACAGAATGATGTCAGCTACTCCTGATTAAACCCTGAGACCAGGTGTGGGACGAATGTGCACTCAGCAGCTGGTGGACTGATATCTTGGCCTTACACGTACTATGGAGCACTTGCCTGAGCAAGGGTTGACTGTTCTTATTGGGTTTTGATTTAGGACCTGATTCTGTGAGGTGATTCATTCTAATGCTAGTTCAAATGTCTTTGTAGTTTGATATTATGTTACATCACAAATCAAAGAAATCAGCATGTAGTTTTCTCACTGAAGGATGATACTTTAATACAGAACATTCAAAATCATAGGCCATGTACACACTACAGGAATAATCGCACAACAAGCCCGTTGCGCTTTAAAAGTCACGTGGTTTTTGTAGCACAGGATCGTGTACACACTCTGCCGCTTGTGACGGAACAGAGCCCCCCCCTGCAATTGCTGATTTCACAAGAAACCCAATTGAATTGTGGGAACCTATCCCACAGTTCCATCCATCCTGATTTGGTGCTAAGAATCCTGGGTAGAAGGAGAGTAGTGCTGAGCACCATGGGTAAAGTCTTGGTTTCCCATGGTGCATTCTGTTCCCTTTGCATCACGAGAGTTGCTACTAGCAACTCACGCCCATTTTCAACAGTAGCGCATTGCTTCCCGGAAGTCCGTTGGCAGCAACATGGATCCAGGTCTGATCTCAACTGTCGCCTTCAGCATAATGAATACATCTCGGCTGGTGGCACAGTATGCGTTCAGCTCTGAATCAGAGCAGGATTCGGATGACCCTGGGCTGGTGACTGCCATGCAGAACAACAGCACCGCATTGCTGAGCTCCTTCACAGAGCATCTGCACATGGTGCACCGCCGGTTCTGGTCACGAGAGACAAGCACTGAGTGGTGGGACCGCATCGTTTTGCAGGTGTGGGATGATGACCAGTGGCTACAGAACTTTCGAATGCAGAAAGCCACATTCATGGAACTGTGTAAGGAGCTAGCCCCTGCCCTGCAACGCAAGGACGCCAAAATGAGAGCCGCCCTCACCGTGGAGAAGCGTGTCGCAATTGCGCTGTGGAAAATGGCGACTCCAGACTGCTACCACTCGGTCGTGAATCAGTTTGGAGTTGGCAGGTCGACCGTCGGGTTAGCACTTTCACAAGTGTGCAGAGCCATTAATCGTGTTCTGCTCTGGAGGACAGTGATGTTGGGCAACGTGCGGGAGATCATCGATGGATTCATGGCCATGGGATTCCCGAACTGTGGAGGGGCAATAGACGGCATGCACATCCCTATTCTAGCTCTGGAATATCTTGCGACTGAGTATATTAATAAGAAGGGCTACTTCTCCATGGTGCTTCAGGCACTCGTGCATCACAGGGGGCGTTTCACGGACATAAATGCGGGGTGGTCGGGTAAGGTGCATGATGCTCGCATTTTCCGGAACATGGGCCTGTACCGGAAGTTGCAGGCAGGGACCTTCTTCCCCAATGATAAAATTACTGTTGGGGATGTGGAGATGCCCATAGTCATCATAGGAGACCCAGCCTACCCACTGATGCGTTGGCTCATGAAGCCCTATACTGGAAGCTTGGATCCCAGCAAGGAGGGCTTCAATTACCGGTTAAGCCGGTGCCGAATGACCGTAGAGTGCGCCTTTGGGCGCTTAAAAGGCCGCTGGCGCTGTTTGTACGGGAGGCTAGACTTAAATGAGGACAACATTCCAGCTGTCATTGCAGCGTGCTGTGTCCTGCATAACCTCTGTGAAAATAGGGGAGAGAAATTTCCCCCTTCATGGGACATGGAGGCTGAGCGGCTAGAGTTTGCCTTCCAGCAGCCAGCCACTAGGAGTATCAGGGGGGCACAGCTGAGAGCTGTCCACATAAGGGAGGCACTTAGGGTGCATTTTAGTGATGGGGACTCATAGGACGCATTGCATCACTGTGCAGTAGTGTTCCCAAGCACTATTGGGTGCTGATTGGGGGTGGAGGGATGGTGCCGGTGGGTGTGTACTGTACTATGCTCGAATGAGTGAATACTAAACATGCAACAACTAATCTTATTGTGTATCAATAAAGACACTGTGCACAGTTCATGATTCAATTTTATTTTTATAAAAGATTAAATATTTACAGTAAGCAGTGCATGCAAAAGGGGCTATAGATGCATGTAGGTGCGTGTCTCAATGCCGTAGCTTGGTGCAGGAGTGGATGTAACATTGTACCAGGAGGGTCCCTGGGCTTCAAAGAACTGCTTTGAGGGAGAATGGGGCATGGGGGACAGAAAGTGTTGCTGTGGCTGCGGGGGGGAGGGGGGGGGCGAGCCTGGAGCAGCTGGGTCTGCAGACCAACCATGGTCTTCAGCAGTTGGGTCTGCTCCTGTAGGATGCTTATGAGGGCATCCTTCTGCTTCTGCCTCTTCACATTGTTTTCTTTGCACTCCTGCTGGCACTCCTGCCTCCATTGTCTAGTCTCCTTTGCTGATGCCTCATTGGACTGCATCAGCTCCTGGAAGATATCCTCCTTGCTCCTGTGAGGCCTCCTCCTTATCTGTCTCAGCCAGTCAGCTGGCGCAGACCACCGACCAGCGAAGGTCGTTTCTAAGGAAAAATGAAACATCATAAGTAGTGCTATTGTTCTCACTTTGGTTAAGGAGCTGGTAATATGCTCTCCCGCCACATTCCGCTGTGCCCACGGGACAGGGCATTGCCGAGGACTGAAAGGGCTTTTGCAAAGGGAGGTTCGGGTTGCTGAGACAAGACACACAGCTCCGTGAACTATTTGCAGTGCTTTGGGCGATTAGTTCATATACGGCACTGCCATGGAAGCCGATATCTCGCTGCTTAGAGTGCCTCTGCAAGCCAGAATGCATATCCTGCATGTCACTGGTTTTCAGCCAGGACCGTACGCAGCAGGCTTGTGCGCAGCCATGGTTCCCGCTGCTGTGCTTTGCAACTGGCGAGGGAGAGTATCCCTCTATGGGGGAGGGGAAACAGTTGCTCTCCCATCGAATTTAACTAGGAGGCTGTGGAAGTACATTGAGGACACCTTCAGTGATCTCAATGGAGAGGATTTCTTGACAATTACAGCATGCGTTGATGCACTGCTCATGTAATGTGGGGTAGACCCCCCCCCATCCAAAAAAGAAAAGAAAGGATGAAACTCAAAACGCCTATTTCCCGCCCGCTCTTCATTTGCCCGCAAAGCTTATCCAGCTAGCATAGAAGCCACTTCTGATGAAACTTACCAGAGCTCCCCTCTGCTGCATCCGAAGACAGTATGGAGAAGGAATCTGGGCAGCACATGTCAGGTGGCGTGGAGAACAGCTCCTGGCTCCCTAGGTCGGCTGCACCACTTTCACCCTTCAGGTCATCTTCCACCTCCACGTCCTCGTCGACGAATTGCTCGTCACCGTCTGCTCTGGTATCCTTTTCATGGGGGGGTGCTGATGTGTCCACAGGAGCTTTTGGGGTGGTTGTGGGATCCCCGCTCAGGATTGCTTCCAGGTCCTTGTAAAATCGGCATGTAGCCGGCGCTGAGCCGGAGCGCCGGTTTGCCTCTCTGGCTCTGTGGTACGTAATCCGCAACTCCTTCACCTTCGACCTGCACTGAAGAGTGTCTCTCTCGTACCCCTTCTCTGCCATGGCCCAAGAAATCTGGCCAAAAATATCGAAATTCCGCCAGCTGCCACGTAACTGTGGCTGCACAGCGGACTCTCCCCAGATGCCTATGAGATCAAGCACCTCAGCTGTGGTCCAGACTGGAGCACGTTTGCTGCGTTGAGCCGCCATTGCTCTTGGAGTACACAGCTGCAGCTGCACTCCACGCCTAGCAAACAGGAAGAGTGAAGAATTCAAATATTCCTGGGAATGATGGGAGGGCGGGTACAGTCACGTCACAGCCACAGAGTGCAGAAAGAGGTGCAGAAGGGATGGAATTGGAATTCTGGGACATTTCCGGAGGTTGCATATTGCGCGGCAACTGTACACACACGAACTATTGTGGAACAGCTGTTCCGCGGTAGCTGCTACCACCCTCGTTTTGGTGGTTTACATGTTGCGCGGTAAGACGGCTGTTAGCGCGCAACAACATGGATTTGTGTGTGGACGCTGTGCCTGTTATTGCGCAATAACGAGCGTTATCGCGCAATAACTTTGCAGTGTGTACAAGGCCATAGTCCATGAGCAAGAAATTCTTCTGTCTTTATGTATGCAGTTACAGTTTTAAAAAAAATTAATAACAAGGAAAAGTTGTGGGGTCCAAAACATCATTAATCTTTTTTCAATTCTGATGCAAAAAGATCTCACTGAAAAGTGACATATTTGATTAGCCTCCTTGCCCCGCAAAATCTCCAGTTTTACAGTATCCAGAAGGCCTTGCCACCTTTTCAGGTGGGCTTTTTCTTTACTTCCACTTGCTACTTATTATATAGATCTATTTCTGTTGACTTTTATCTATGCATGTGCTTATTTCCCAAAGCTGCCCACTGATGCTCTGTATCATTGTGTTTGGTGACATGCCTGCTGTTAGACTTGCAATACAGAGACTTGAAATTAACTGCCATGTATAGGGCAACGACCACTTATTTATGGGCAAAGGAAGTGTACAGATACATTATTTGAGTGGATGTGGTTATAAAAAAGGTCAAACAGACATGGTTTTAGATAAAGGAAGTGATTGGCCATCCAGGTTTATAGTACAGATCATTTGGGAAGGAACATGTAAAGGTAAGGATGGGAAGTATGACCAGTACATGATCTACAGTATTCTGGATGGGAGGAGTCAAAAGACTACAGCTGTGAGAAACAAGAGGTCGGAGATTCAGGATAAACAGCTTAATATGGGAGGGATACTGAGTGGCTATGTCTACACTTGCACTTTTAAGTCAACTTTAACTAAGTTAAGTTGACTTAGTGTGTCTACACTTAAAATTAAAGTCGACTTAAAGGGGAACTTACAAAGTCGACCTAGACCGTCCACACTGGATGCTTTAGGTCGACTTTGTGGGGCTAGGGGGACCTTGGGCAGGTCCATGGTGGCAGGGGGGGCATCCCCTGTGGAGCAAAGGGGTACAGGGACCCTGGCAAGGCAGAGCCCTGTGTGTGATGCTGTCTGGATTTAGGGAAGCATTTATGATATTATTTTCTATGGATATCTCATAAATGCTATAATCCATAGGAACTATGTCATGTTTAGTATCAATAGAAAGGTAGTAATTTGCTGGGAATGATTATATAGTTTATGTCTAGGAATTCTATTTTGATTAGAAGTTAAGAATTTGATGTTATATCCATACTTTAACTTCTGTCCTTCTAGACAAATGCCTTAGACGGAAGGGTGTGAACAACCAGGGCTGTGCTTTGCAGCTGGCGTGGCAGAGTATCCGTCTTTGGGAGCATAGACATAAACGCTCTCCCATCTAACCTGAGTAGTAGGCTCTGGAGGTACATCGAGGAAACCTTTACTGACCTAAATACAGATGATTTTTTGACAATCACTGCTTGTGTTGATGCACTTCTAATGAATGCAGAGTAAAGAGCGTGCACAGTGGGGACTGAGACAGCAAGCACCCCCGCCCTGGACAATGATATTTTAGCAGGAGCCATAGCTGCACGAAAGAGAAACTTACCGGAACCCCCCCTCTGCCACCTCAGAGGACACACTGCAATTCATGTCTTGGGTGGACATCTCAGCGGGGGTGCAGAAGAGCTCCTGGCTACACGCTGTTGCGCTTTCCTCCAGGTCATCCTCCATCTCCTCCTCCTCATCGATCACGTCCTCATCCTGCTCGGGTCTGGCATTCACTGGATGAGGGGGGGCCGATGTGTCCACAGGACTCTTTGCAGTGGTTGTGGGGTCCCCACTGAGGATGGCTTCTATCTCCTTATAGTACCTGCATGTAGCAGGTGCTGATCCCGAACGGCGGTTTGCCTCCTTCGCTCGGTGATAGGTTATTCTTAGCTCCTTCACTTTTGATCTGCACTGTACAGTGTCTCTATCATAACCTCTCTCTGACATGGCCCGAGAAATTATGCCAAATGTATCATAATTTCGCCTGCTGCCACGTAGCTGCGCCTGCACAGCGGACTCTCCCCAGATGCTGAACAGGTCCAGCACCTCTGCCGTGCTCCAAAGGGGTGTGCGTCTTCCACGACAGGCCGCCATTGCTACTGATGATCGGAGCTGCACTCCACTCCACGAGGAAGAGAACAGGAAGTGAAACAGACGAGAAATTCGAAAATCCCGGGAATCTGATCAGGGTGGGGACTGTTTCGTCACGGCCACAGAGCGGGTGGGGGGAAGACCAGAGAGGACGACTTTGGAATGTTGGGACACTTCCGGAGGCCAATCATTGTGTGGTAAGCGTACACACGAGTGGAAAGGCGCAACAGCTGTTCCGCGTTTACTGCTACCACCCTCGTCGAGGTGGTTTTTGTATTGCGCTACAACAAGGCAGTTAACGCGCAACAGCCCTATTGCACGTGTGTACGCTGTTGTTGTTATCGCGCGGTAATGATTGTTAATGTGCGATAAAGTGATCGTGTGTACAAGGCCAAAATCCAGACAGTGTCACACCGTGCCCACATGCCCTGCCCTTTGGGGGGCATGCCAGGCTCCCTCTGTGCCCCCCCCCAGCAGGGAGGGCATTGGTGTAGTCCTGGGGTAGCCTTAAGTCAACTTAGAGCTACCTCAGGGCTACACTGGCTTAATTCGACTTTAGAAAGTTGAATTAAGCCTTAGGTCGAGTAAAAAGCAGGTTTAATAAAGTCGACTTAATTTTCATTAAGTTGACTTTATTTTCCTGTAGTCGACTTAAGCAAGCTGCTTAAGTCGACTTAAGCAAAGTGTAGTGTAGACGCAGGGCAAATTAAGTCGACTTAAGCCAAGCTTAAGTCGACTTAATTTGCCAGTGTAGATGCAGCCAGTGTGATGATAAGGGGTGCACATATGATATTGAGGGTGGGTTATCCTGGAATGCGAATAGTTAGGATGGGTTAAGAATCCATAGGGAAATATGTTCCCACGCAGAGGGGTGGGGGGAAAGGGCGGCGGAGCCCCGTGGTGGTAAATGTGGAGGTGGACCCTTACGCCTCCTGGTACCCTCTATGCCCAGTGATATGCTCGATGTAGATGTCCCTGGACCATCTGATGGTGTCGGACACCATGAGGTGGCGCATTAGCCGGGCATAGTGCCTACTGATACCACAGGCCTACAGGACACCTTCGTTGGCAGGGTCCCAGGCGCCCAGGGCACCGACGATCAGGGCATGGATCTGGACCGTGTAGCCCTTGGCTCTCAGTGTGTCAGCTAGGGGAGCATATGTTCCTTCTTTTCAGGCCCGAGCACCAAGAAAGGCTGGGGTTCGGTTTTCGAAGGGGACCATGATGTCGACCATGACGATCTTCTTCTGGACCTCGTCAGTGACTACAACGTCGTGTCTCAGCAGGCTGTTGGTACCGGAGATGGTGGAGTTGATTGAGACCGCCCCGAGGTGAGGTGGGATTGCTTTCACGAGGCGGGCCTGGACCGCATTGTGCCTTAATTGGCAGGCTCTGGAGTGGGGCTTGCAGTTGCAGAGGATGTGGGGCAGAGTCTTGTTGGAGTAGCCACATTTTCTGCAGCGCTTGTCCTGGTGTCCGTGGCGGACGGCTCCGTTCAGGGGAATGCAGTTGAGGCGGGCACGGTGGATGAAACTCCAGTCTGTGAATTGGGTGTAGCTGCCTTCTGGGAGGAAGTGGTTGCTGGTGTCCCATTTGCTGGTCAGTTCAAAGACCTTGCCTTGGTTGGGTTTTCTTTTGAGGTCTTCTACATACAGCGCGTGGATGGCAGCTTTCAGGATCCTCTCCAGCGGGCCTCTAGCCTTAGGGGGGGACGATGGTGCAGTCTTCAGTCCTGATTTGCGGCACCAAGACTAACAGCTCCTGCCGCTCCTCACACCATGTGCATCAGCAGCCAATGCGCTTCCCCAGATGACGCGTGGCAACCCGAGCATGGGTCCAGAGGGATGTGATGTCACCCCTGTCCTGGCTGAATTTGCCATCCAGGGAGCCGCTGAGGTAGGTGGCGACATCTGTGTTGGAAGGGGTTCTTCTGATCCGTTTTGTAGTTACCTTGTGCAAAGCGTTTGCCACGATGTTCTTGATGGTAGAATCTGGGCAGGTCAGCAGGCAGAAGGCGTGGGTGATGATGGCGATGTCGCAGAGGGGGACATTGGCACCTCCCTGCTTGTGACCAATGTAGGTCAGTTCGTTGCTAGACCTCAAGGGAAGAAACAGCCACTTTTTCACCAGCCGTCGGATGGCGCTATCAGCCTTATTGAGGGGCACCTTTGCTACTGCTGAGCCTCGCAGGACGAACGCGATGCGGGGGATCAGGAAGGTGTTCAGGGCATTGATCTTTTGCCAAGGTTCCAGGAGGGAGGTGTCAATCTTGGCGGCATCCTGCAGGATCATTTGGATGGTGTCGTCAGGGGTCTGTTGGACGCGGAAGCCCGTCGGTGTTCCCAGGTGCTGGTACGCCTACCCATCTTCGAGACAGACGACGGGCTCTCCCTGGATCTGGAATGGTGTTTGTGGGACTGCGTCTTTCTTGTTGCCGTCGAAGTGGAGGGACGCGCACTTCTTGGCGTTGAAGCGTAGCCCCATCCAGTCGGCGATCAGGCTGGTGGTGTGCAGCATATTTTGGAGGTGCTTGGGGTCATCAGCAATCAGGACCAGGTTGTCCGCATAAGCCAGGATGCTGACTCTTTCCCCATGGAGGTCGAGCCCCCCAGGGCCCTCAGCTATCGCCCGGATGAGCGGGTCTATGGCGAGGTTGAAGATGATAGGGCTGAGGGGGCAGCCCTGCTTCACTCTGCTCCGGATTGGAATCTTGGCAGTCTCTCCCTCGACCGAGTGGATGGTGGTGGTGCTCCCATCGTATAGTTCTCGGAGGAGCTGAAGGAAGTTGGTTGGCATCCCAAATTCCTGGAGAGTGGAAAAGATATGCTGGTGGGGTATGGAGCCAAAAGTGTTGGCCAGATCTAGCGAAGCCATGGCACATTGTTTCCAAGACCTCCGGGCGGTTTGGATGGCGGTCTGGAGGATGAAGTTGTGCTCGTAGCAGCCTTCACAGGACATGAAGCCCTTCTGGCGGAGCTGATGGCTTCCCCATTCACCGACCAGGCTGTGATCCTGGCTGCTAGGCAACTGGCATAGAGTTTGTAGATGGTGGAGCAGAGGGAGATGGGTCTCCAGTTGCTGGGGTCGTCTCGCTCGCCTTTCTTATAGACCAACACTGTCATCACCTTCTTCCAAGTGCTGGGGGTCTGGCGGAGCTCCTTGCACCGGTTGAAGAGGGCAGAGAGTACCAGGCAGCCGGGATCCCGTCTCTTTAGGATGCTGTAAGGGACGCCGTCTTTCCCTGGAGCAGTGTTCTTTGTCTGAGACAGCCTGGCCATTACTTCCTTGGGCGTGAAGTCGGCTTCCAGGTCCTCAGCGTCACTGATACGTGGCAGGGTTGAGACACATTCTGGGTGCCCAGAGGTAATCAGGGCCACATAGTGAAACACATTCGAGAAATATGTAAAGAGGGTCTTGGGTGGGATCGTGCAGAAGGACAAAGGCCCATCGAGGATCTCTCTCTTGGCCTTGGTGCGGTTAGACTGGTACAACTTCTGGATTTTGGAGGCAGTGGCTGGGTCATATCAGTGGAAGCCTATGCTACCTTCAGTCTGTACTAGTGGCACTCACTGCCACATTCTGCAAAGATCTCTTTCACTTAGACCTGGTCTACACTGCGGGGCTAAGTCAATGAGAGATACGCAATTTGCATGCCACAGAATGCATTTCACCCGTGAACTTAGTTACTCTCACTTACCTTGCTGTCTTCACTCCGCTGCATCAACCAGCAATGCTCTCCCATCATCACTTGGAGGGTTGGAGTAATTGCATTGATGCGAGAGCACTTCCAGGATCAATTGAGTGGGTCTCTAGTGGCTGCTCTATTGATCCTGCTGCCTCGATCCTCATGGCATTTTGAATGTAGACAGGGCCTTACAGCCCTGCCTGCATGCTCATATATAGAGCCCAGCACAGATATAAATATAAAATTTGGATCAGCATCTGATCCACAATTTGCAAACATGGTGTGCAATACAGCTGCATCCATGGATCTATGCAGATATAACGTGGATATCCACAGATTTGCAGGGCTCAACTGATGTACAGTTGTCCTATGTCTCAGATTAATATGAGAGCTGTCCTGCACTGACTGATTCTTTCTCTTTCAATCAGTAAGCATAGTACTAGCCAGAATAGCGAGTTCGCTCAAGATGTCCTTTCTGATGTCATCCTGCTTGTGAGATTGTCAACTGCTGTAAATAAGCAGCCTTTCCAGTGGTTTTGATACCATTCTTCATATTTATTTAAACCATTAACCATCCCCACTGTATGTACATGGGGGTAAGAATGTAATTTGAGCAATGGTTCAGTACAGCAAGAGCAACCCTCTTGTAGTGCAATTTGTGTATACCATTTCCCCTGCATTTTTTGGGGAGCTCTTTTATTTTATTTAAAATGAATAAAGCTAGTCCTGTGTTTGTCTCTTTCCTCTTGTCTCCTGCAAATTGCAATGAATAGTAATTGACAAGAATCACATAAATAAAGCACTAGAAGATAGCACTTCAGATAAATTGATTTTAATAATTTTCCACTGCTGTAGCTTTTTCAGCACACCTAATGCTATTCAGCAACAATCAGCCTGTATGAGGAACAGGCTGGAAGAAAAAAATCAGTTAAAATATTGGGACATCTATGTTTTCTAAAAGAATATCATAAGGGGAAAAACACCCAAGAAGCACTTCTGAAGCATCTATGCCCAGAAGTATTAGGAGTTGTATATATAGGTTGAACTAATGGATTTTCTGTGCATCAGATTATAAATTCTCCTTTCCTTTGTCTACAAGATTATTTAAAGAAAATGTTTTGATAATTAGGATAGCTTCATAATTAAGTTTTGAAGAATTTCATTTTTAAAAATAATTTTGACATACACTATTGATGTTTATTTTTAAGTATTTTAAAAGATATATACCTTTACATTTTTGTAATTGCACAAAATTAGGTTGATTAAGCATTTTTTATTTTTCTCAGTTTAAGTTTTCACAGTTACAGGAAATTATGTGGGGGAGGTCAATCAATTATTTAATGATTGTAGACACAGATTAAAAAAGTTAAAGCTTTATAACTGTTAAAAGACAAATTGACAACATCACATGGCAAAATATACAGGAAAAAATAGCTTTTAAACAAGAAATCATACCTGTTTTTACTGTTTGTTTGCTAGTCCATTTGTAATAAGCCTAATTAAAAGTCCAAATCACTGGATTTTGACTATTAATTTCTCAGGCAGCATTCTTCTTTTTTTAATTATCTGTAAATTTTGATGATTATTGATGGACATATATTTCCATTGATTTGTGTGTGGTGAAATCAACATTTAGTGTCATTCAGTTATAAAAATCCAAACCTTCCAAGCCTACTCATAATATACACATTTAATTTTTGTGAGGATCCCAAAGGGGTAGTAGAAATGAAGTCATTGTCATGATTATAGTACAAATTATATCAGGAAGAACACCCCATCTAAAGTAGCAGCCAATATTGAATTGTCACATTTTTCAATAATTCATAATGCAAGTCTTAGAGCAGTAAAAGGATTAAACTGCAAGTTCTTTGGAGCAGCGACTTTCTTTTCTTTGTTTCTGTTTATAGTGCCTCACCCTTGATTGGGGCTTTCCAAGTACTATTGCAATGCTAATTAGCAAAAATAATTAACCAATGTATTTTTGCAGCAATATATTACTTTATTTGGCTTGTGACAAACTGTGCTACAGTGCCTGCTATAGGACATCTAGAGAAATTGCAACTTACAAGTCAAAAACATTAGTCCTTGATTTTTGACACTTGAAGCTTTAGAAAACCAGCTTCAGATTTAACACTGCTACAACTTGTTTGGTGTTAAAAAGAAACATTAAGGTTTTCAGTTGTAACGTTTTCTAATATGTGACTTTTCCATTCAGTAAATTGCACTTTACAACTTTTTATTGTTCCTGGCATTTTATATACAGAATCATTCAGCAGAGGATTTAAGTCATAAATTGTTCTTTTAGCATAACAGACTAAAACTGAAACTGTGATTCATTACATTAAAAAAAGTGTTTAAAATATGCAACATTTATGATTAAAATGTTTATCAGATTTTTTTTATGCCTTCACTGCTACTTAATTAGATCTTCTGCTCCTGTTTTTGAGGATAAGCTTATTTGTCTTTAAACTTGAACATGATATATACACCATTCCTTATCAAGTTATAATGCATTATGTATTGTGGTCTAAGCTACGAGTTTCCCAGTGCTCAGCTGGCTTTAGAATTTTTGATGTACTAAACAAGACTAGACTTTAGTGCACTTTATGAGGCTGAAGGGATATTCTGTCTGTTTGTGTGGTGTATCTGTTGCTTGTCTCTGACTCTCACACATATCTCCATCAAACAATACCCAGCCCCTAGGTTTGCATTCAGCTGCCACGCAACTCCCTCCATCCACACAACTCAGATTCCATGTGACTTGTGATTTGTGTGGTGGCATCTATTGTTTCAACTATCTTATTCCTTAAAGGACCTTGTTATTTACATTTATTTGAATGAAGGACAGCTGTTAGGCCCACTAGCTTCAACAAGATATTACTCCCAGTATAACAGTACAATCTGTAAAACAAACAAACAAACAAACAAACAAACAAACAAACAAACAAGGAGTCTTGTGGCACTTTTAAAGACTAACAATTTTATTTATTGCATGAGCTTTTGTGGCTGAATCCCACTTTGTCAGATGCTAGAGATGGAAAACTTACAGTATAGGAAGGAAAAATAAATACAGTGAAGGGTAAATCATCATTTCAGATTATTTCAGCAAATCAAACAAGCTGTTTTGATTCAAACAGTGTAGAACAACAGATAAGGTCAGGAGGTTGAAATCCCCATCCCCTTCACCTCCCCATCTTATCTGTTGTTCTACACTGTTTGAATCAAAACAACTTGTTTGATTTGCTGAAATACTCTGAACTGATCTTATGATTTACCCTTCACTGCATTTATTTTTCCTTCCCCATATTGTAAGTTTGCCATTTCTAGCATCTAATGAAGTGGGATTCACCTACAAAAGCTCATGCAATAAATAAAATTGTTAGTCTTTAAAAGTGCCACAGGTTTCCTTGGCTATGTCTACATTTAGAAAATTAGGTCGACTTTACTAAGTTGACTTTATTAAGTCGACTTTAAGTCAACCTTATTAAGTCGACCTAGAGAGTCTACACAAGACTCTTAAGTCGACTTTAAGTCTACACTAGACTTTCTAAGTTGACTGGATAAGTTGAGAGGAGCCTCAGCTCCCCAAACTAGGAGATCTGTGGTTTCCCCTGGGGAGATCCAGCTGCGCAGGGCTGGTGAGCTGCTTGTGGCTTGTCCTGGGGAGAGCCAGCCATGCAGGGCTGACTCTCCCCACAGGGACAGGCAAGATGCTGGCAGCTTCCTGCGGAGAGAGACAGTCCTGTGGGGCTGGCTCTCCCTGGGACAAGCCATGAGCAGCTTGCCTATCCCTGTGGAGAAAGCCAGTCGTGTGGGGCAGGCTCTCCCAGTAGGAAGCTGCCAGTGGCTTGCCTGACCCTGCAGGGAGAGCCAGTCCCGCAGGGCTGGCTTTCCTCGGGACGAGCTGTGAGTGGCTTCCCGAGGAGAAGGGAGCCACTGGGGCTCTCCAGCCAGGGCTCCAGCGGGGAGGGAATCCCTCGCTGGGGCTCCAGTGGCGAGGGATTCCCCCGCCGCCCTGGCTGGGGCTCCAGCATCAAGGGAATCCCTGCTGCCCCAGCTGGGGCTCCAGCAGGAGATTCCCTCCCGCTGGAGCCCCCGCTGGGGAGCCGCGGCTTCCTGGCAAAAAGAGAGCTGTGGCTTCTCTTGCCGGGAAGCCACATTCCCTGGTAGAAGGGAGCAGGGTCTCCCCCGGGGACAAGGGAGCCATGGTGGCTCCCTTCTGCCAGGGAGCTATGCGGGGCTCCCTTGTCCCTCTGCCCTAGGTTGACTTATGGAAGAAGTTGACTTAGGGCATCCACACTGGCTTAAGTTGACTTAAGAAGTCGACTTAAGCCTTAATTCGACCTAAAACTAGGTTTTATTAAGTCAACTTAAGCTTCCCTTAAGTCGACTTAAGGAACAGCTTAACTTGACTTAATAAAAGCCGAGTGTGGATGTGGAGTAAATTAGGTCGAATTAAGCCTCCTTAAATCGACCTAACTTGTAAGTGTAGATGCACTCCTCGTTTGTTTTGCTGAACTAGACTAATACAGCTACCCCTATGGAACTTGTTAGTACAATATATGCAGAGCAGGTACTTCATACCAGAAAAAGTAGCTAAACCTTAGATAAGAAACAGTATTTATTCATTTACAGCAGCGCTATAGAAGAGTTTAGGAGAAGAAGTGAAGGTTACAATAACCAAATGAAACTTAGTCAGGAGAATGTAATTACCCAAACTAGATTTGGGCTAACTCACTGCAATTAACAATTGTGATTCTTGCAAAAAGTGATGTGCAATTTTTAATGATCACAGGAGGTCAGGATTTCAGGTTTGGCTTATCCATATGTCATCTCCAGTCACATGGGACCTTTTTGAAGCATTGGGTCAGTATTGACTCAGGGAAGAACATCTAGGTACAAATTTAAGATCAATTGATAAATGAATTAGGGGGAGAGGTAATAGTACGGACATGCGTTAAATACCTCTTGGGGCCCTTCGATAGTATGGGGCATGGAAAGATCAGAAAAAGAGAGATTCCAGTCTCATTTGTTTATCTTACCCACTCTTAAATCTATTCCTGTGAGTAATACCTAATGAATCAGACTCAGCAATGTTAAGTTGTTTCTTGGAGGTCTTCTATCCAGACAGCAACCCAGCACAACAGTGTTTAGCTTACGAGGTGTGATGAAGGTATCAGAGAAAATAGCAGTATGGCTGTTGGAAAATGAAAACATTAAGAGTTTTACTTTACAAAAAGAATACCAGTAGAATCTGATCATCTTGTTGCATTCATAAACAGGGACATTATTGAAATATTTACTTACTTATGCAAAGTTCAATTAACGTGTCATGAGTCCTATGTCCAAAAGGGGGAGATGTTGCCAAACAACACAAAGTTTAGATAGAGAATTGTAAACTAGACTGTTGGAAGACCGCAACTGAAGAGTTGAAAAAGTTGGTGAATGACTACAGAGTTGAAAAGAGATAGACAGTGGTTATGGAAGGGGGTGGGGGGAATGGAAGAAAGAAAGAACAAAGAAGTTTCAAGGAAGTGCAAATGGAGACAGGCAATTGAAAGGAAGTAAATAGGTACAGGGAGTATTTTAAAAGGACCAAAACCAGGAGAAAAATTCACATCTGCAGTAGAGATAGAAACATTGAAAATAAAAGGTTTAAAAACAGTTGTTTTGAAACAAAATTATAAAGACAGGACATTCACAACATTCCATAAGAATTATGAGATGGCTATGTATTCTACGTATGAATTATTCAATAAATGCATTTATTAAGTATTTTGTTCAGAGATTACCTTAACAGCTCTGTGTTCATTGACTAAGGCAATGTGGGACATCCATTTTAAGAAAACCTGCTGGGATTAACTTAATAACCAGAACGGCAGGGGATATCTCTCTCTTCCCTCTGATTCAGTATGAGGGGTCACAGAGTTTGATATGATTTACTTCTTATTTTTGCTCCCATTCTAATGTAACCACACACACTTGCCTTTTTCATGTATGAAAGTACAATTTAGCAGAATAAGACACTGCAGAGGGCTATGGTTCAGATATTAATGTCTGCATTCAGTAATGAGATCTACAGAAAGTAGTGGAGAATTCCAGGATTGGCATCTGTTCTGGGGTGGGGGGAAGGGAAGAAGAGGGGTGCTGTCTCTGAAAAAGGCTATTAATGACTTGGATTACTTTGCATCTGATTCTTTTCCCACACTACTGTAGATCAGCAGTAACTCCGCTGAAGCAAGTGGAGTTGTATTACTATAAGCGAGAGAAAAATCAGGCCCTATATATCTAATTTGTTTAAATAAAGGAAACTATTTCATAAGGAAGCTTTACTGTTACTTTACAATCTGACATTTTCTGCTTTATAAAGCTCCAGTATTGACTAAGCAGCAATAGCAGATTGAGATCGCAAAAGATTTGATACAAAATCAGGAAAGCTCCTGAATAATCAGTCACTTGAGGGAATTTTGTGATTTCCTGTAATGTGACATAAAGCATTTATTGTGGTTTTACTGGGAAATTACCAGTTGTGGTCAGTGTAGCAGAAAATAAAACAGTAGAGAAAACAGTCACAGACTTGCTGAGATGGTACGTGAGCTCTGTTCCTTATCAAATCAGTAGCAGACTATAGTGCAAGATCAAATTTACATAAAGCAAATCCTGAAACATCTATCATCCCATATTTTAACGTGTGTTATTTCCTGTCAGTTTAATTCCGTATTACCAGAAAGCTTTTGTTTAACAATAAACAACACCTGGTACTTGGTCATATAAACACAGGAATATACCACTAATTTTCCTTTTCTATCCTGCCTGCTCATATAGGCTATGTCTACGCTTGCTAAAATTAGTTTGAATTAGTTAGTTCGAACTAACTAATTCGAACTAATTTTAATTAGTTTGAATTAGCTTAATTCGAACTAGGAAAACTTAGTTCGAATTAGCGATCCCCATTCATTTCAATGACCGGTTAGTTCGAACTAAGAAATTAGTTTGAATTAACATGGCCACATTGGTTAATTCGAACTAGTTAGTTCGAATTAACCCTTTAGTTCGAATACCCTATTTGAACTTATTAGTTCGAATTAAGGAAGCCCTTTATTCGAACGAACTAAAGCCTAGTGTAGTCATGGCTTTAGTTAGTTCGAATTAAGCCTCCTTAATTCGAACTAACTTGCCAGTGTGGACATAGCCATACAGAGTGTTGTTTAGTGGTACAACTACAAGAGTTTTTGGCCCCATCCTGCCTTCATTGCCTAGGGAAGCTGTTACTGAGTGAGTCTAGTGGAAGGAGGAGAGAAATCTGCAGCTATACTGCAGTCTGGACCTGCTGCACCTTGGAAGGGGGGCACATTACCTCACTGCCCCCTCCACCTACCTTTTGAGGATCCTGCTGCACTCTCTGTTATAAAGGAGCGAACAGACCCCTGCTGCATGAAAGCTTGCAATGCAGCTGGCACAGAGAAGGCAGATGGATGAGGGGAGGCTCAGACACTGCATCCCCCCAAAACTGGTGTCTGTGACTGGGGATTTGGTGGTCTCTAGAGGCTCTGATGCTCTTCCTTCTAGTTGTAGTGTCTTGCAGAAATGGGTTCCCTTAGGGTATGTCTTCACTGACAGCAGTACAGCTGGAAGTGCAGGATCGATTTTGTGGATTCAATTGAGCGGCAGTGAAGACTCGCTCAATCAAACCCGGAAGTCGTCTCTGTTAATGCACCATGGCAAGTAGCGTAGCACTATGTTGATGGGAGGGCGTTCCCTGTTGGCACAGTCCAGTGGAGACACCATGGTAAGTAGACATTAAGAAGTCAATGGGAGATATGCAAATTACTGTACGTAGCTTGCGTATCTCCTATTGACTGCCGCCAAAACTGCAGCCAGTGTAGACCAGGCCTCATTTCAACGGGCCCCTGTTCCGGGCAGCCAGCCCTTTTTGGAGCCGTCTGATAGCTTTGCTGGCAAAGGACAGCAGTATCTTCCTAATTCATAGTCATTTGGGGAGACCCTGAACCCTATGCAGAGCCATCAGAAGAGGTACTGGCTCTTGTTCATTCACTCCTTAGTAGCAATGGGTACATAGGACAATGGGAGTGGTGTCATAGACTCAAAGGTGTGGGGCTGGGCAGCTATGCAGCTGAGGGACTCTACCATTTCAGGATGGAAGTCTGCAGACATGCAGGGCCCTGGCTAGCTGCCTGCACATCAGCTCAGCGATTGCTTCAGGATTTGGCAATTGATGTCCACATGAGATGTAGGAGCTCAGCATCTCTCAAGATCAAGTGCTCAATTTATTATTAAAACATTTAGCCAAGGCAGAAACTCATGAGTTTGTGCTAATGAAACCCAGAGCAATTAAGTGACTTACCAGAGGTCACAATCATAGGGAATCTATGGTTGAGCTAGGAATTGAATCCAAACCTACTGAATCCCAGTCCAATTCCTTAAACATGAGACCAATTTTCCACTATGTACCAGCTTTTGATTTGGTCTATAAACTGAAATAAATAATTGAAATCGCTTCAAGTATTTTTTTAATGTTGCAATGTAAGCTAACTGGGATCTAACTCCTACCCCTTTTCTCTTGGAGTACACCTGAACCACTACAGTTATTTACTTCTGCCCTTACAACTTAAAATATACATGTTTTATAACACACGTTTTGCTGATAAAACTGGAAACCTGCAGCTCTAGGAAAATTGTGAAACAAGATCAGTGTCAGTAGAGGCAAATGAATAACATCAACTCTGAACTTTAAGGCTGTAGCTTTGATTTGATTGTGATATTTATAATTGTGAAACAATGAGAATAACATGCTGTCTAAAAATTGAGCCTCATGGGCCTGTCTGCATCAGCCTTTTACTTCAAATTTCCTATCCTTCCAGTATCACTGGCTATAGTAATGAAGGTCAGAATTCACCAGTGGCATAAGCATGTGCAGCTCCATCGAAACTGATGTAGTTTATCTGCTTATGCCAGGGCTGAATTTGACCCAAAGTATTATGAAAGATGGGATGGAAGAGAAGGGGATTGATAGAATTTAGAAAATGTCTGCAAACTGCATGGAAACTATTTCAAAACATCATAACTGAGGTTTAAACTAATGTATATCCTAAATAAATAATAATAGAAAACAGTAAGAGGACCAAAAAATGCCATGATGGCTAAACAACACAGTAAAAGAGACGGTTAGGGACAAAAAGGCATCCTTTCAAAACTGGAACTTGAATCTTTCCGAGGAAAATAGAAAGGCACGCGAACTCTGGCAAGTCATGTGTACAAGTATAAGTAGGCAGGCAAAAATAAAATAAAATAAAATAAATCAAAGATCAAGTAGCAAAAGACACAAAAACTAACAGCAAATTCTTTTTAGCCACATCAAAAGCAGGATGCCTGCCAAACAGTCAGTGGGTTCACACAAGGAAGAATAACCTATGGCAAAAACTTTAAAGGAGATCTTGGCATCAATCCTTACTGAAGAGGATATGACAAAGATTTCCACATCTGAACCATTATTTTTAGGTGACAAATCCGAGGAACTGTCCCATGCTGAGGTGTCAATAAAAGAGGATTTGGAACAAATTTCTGAATTAATTTCTTAGGGTTTATCAGGATTGAATGCTATTCACCCAAGAGTTCTGTAGGAACTCAAATATTATGTCACAGAACTACTGCTGTGCTATGTAACCTATCATTTAAGTCAGCCTTTGTACCAGATGACTGGAGGATAGCTAAGGTAATGCCAAGTTTTAAAAAAGGCTTCAGTGGTGATTCTGGTAATTACAGGCTAGTAAGCCTAACAAGGCAAATTGGGTGAAACTATAGCAAGGAAGAGAATTCTCAGACATATAGATGAATGCAGTGTGTTGGGGAATGTCAGGGTGCTAAAGGCTTAGTTGTCCAAACTAGGCCCCAGGATCAAGTCAAGGTCTAAAATGAGCAAAACCACAACTGTTGATTTGGCAACCAAAACCTGACATGTATGCAAGCTCTTGAACTGGATGCAGCCGGCCGGCTGTGGAAAAGGGGAAGGTTAAAAGGTCCCTAACACTCCAGGTAGCTAACCGCATGAATCAGCAGATACCATGCCACTGCGGTTTTGAGCAATAAAAGGAGGCCTTATGGGGGGGGGGGGGGAGGTTGGAGTCGTTCTAGTTAGCACTAGAGCAGGCCTGAGGGACTGAACACCCCAAAGGCACTCCCCACCGGCTCTCCGTAGGACGCAGACAACAGGACCGGACGTAAAGCACTGAGGCCTGGCCAGCTGAGGGAAGGTTCGGATTAGCAACCCGACATCAATTTCAACAAAGGAAAGGTAACTAAAGTAGAGGCTTGGAGTAGTGCCCGACCTCAAGCACAGCAACACAAAATTTAAGGTTTTGCGCAGCTTTATACTGAGACTTTCAGGTAATGAACAATAGCAGCACCGATCTTGGGTTTGGGGCTGAAGTAGGAATTGGGGTAGGTGTAGGGTTTACGTTGGGTATAGTTTTGTTAGTACTTTTGCTTGTTTGTTTTGTGTTTGTAAGTGATAAGAAGGATAAAAGACGCAGAGTTGTGTTGGAGACTGTGTGCAAGGAAACAGTAACCGTTGACCAGGTCTGGGACTTATCCTGCGTGCAGCCGCCCCAAGGCCCACAAGGGTTTTGAAAGCAAGGGTGCGCAGGTGAACCCCGTGATCCAACGGGTGTGAATGAGATCCCTATACGGTAGTACAAAGGGTCCCGTGTGGTTGTGTCTTTCATATTGGCTTGTGTTCTTGATTGTTTTGGTTTGTGTGTATTGAGCTTTGTTATATTCTCTATATCATGTGCTTAAAGCCATAATTGATGAAAATCCTGAATCTGTATGCAGTAAGTGATATTGTAGCTTAGAGTGCCTGTGGATATATTGGGTGTTTATTGTACTACTAATCACTGCCTTAATCTGGTAATCTGTGTAATCTGTATTCAGTAATCATAAATAAAAGTCACATACATAGTGTATAAACAAAAATACATTGCTAATGATGGTCTTTGCCTGGGGGCTTCGGGAGCTTCCCCAGCATCCACATCTAAAGAACCGGGTATTTTGTGGGAACCCTTCCCCATTAGGGGATAAAGCCTGACAGGGAAGAGTCAACAAAGTTGTAAAGGGAAATCATGTCTTAATATTCTTTGAGATTATCATCAAGCACATAGATAAAGATGATCCAGTGGATATACTATACTTGGACTTTCAGAAAGCTTTTGACAAGGTCCCTCACCAAAGGCTCTTAGGGGAAATAAGCAGAACATAAGAACATAAGAACATAAGAAAGGCCGTACTGGGTCAGACCAGAGGTCCATCTAGCCCAGTATCTGTCTACCGACAGTGGCCAGTGCCAGGTGCCCGAGGGAGTGAACCCAACAGGCAATGATCAAGTGATCACTCTCCTGCCATCCGTCTCCATCCTCTGATAAGCAGAGGCTAGGGACACTATTCTTAACCCCTTTCTGGCTAATAGCCATTTATGGACTTAGCCCCCATGAACTTATCCAGTTCCCTTTTAAATATTGTTATAGTCCCAGCCTTCACAACCTCCTCAGGTAAGGAGTTCCACAAGTTGACCGTGCGTTGTGTGAAGAAGAACTTCCTTTTATTTGTTTTGAACCTGCTACCTATCAGTTTCATTTGGTGACCCCTGGTTCTTGTATTAAAAGCAGGAAGTACTTATTCACACAACACACAGACAGCCTGTCGGACTCTTTGCCAGGGGATGTTGTGGAGACCAAACATATACATGGGTTAAAAATAATTAGATAAGTTCAGGGACAAGTCCATCAATGGCTATTACCCAAGATGGTCCACGACACAACCCCATGCTTTTATGTTCTTAAATTTATTGAGGATGAAGTTAGCCATTCCAAATCTGAGATAATCAAAGTGTTCCCTTACTTCTGAGGCATTTATGAATGATTACTCTTGTATTGGAATGTTATTTATGGAGCGACATCTTGTGTCTCATAGATTCATAGATCCCCAGTCCAGAAAGGACCATTGCTGATCATTTATTTGACCTCCTGTATAATACAGGCCATAGGACTTCTCCCATATAATACTGTAGGGAGGGGGTGTAGCCTCCCTCAGAAATTGACAGGGAGCAGCAGTATGCTCCCAAGTGAGCGGAGCTGGGAGACACCTGCCCGTCAAGGCAGACCCAGGGGGTGGGACAGGAAATAAAGGGAGGAAGCTCAGGAGCCCTCTCCAGCCCAAGCCATCAGAGGGGAAGGATGCCCCTCTGCTCCCTCCAGAGCCCTGGCCAACCCAGGGGCCAGCAGAGGCCTGGCCTACCACCTGGGGCCCTGAGGACTGGCTGGGACCTCCCACGGTGGGAGACCTGAAGATGTTCCCAGAGCCTCCAGTCCCGGAGAATCCTGGGGAACTGTTGGCGCCTTGGGGTTTGGGGGGCTCCCCTGGACCAACTGCTGTGGAGAGCCTGGACCCACAGTCCATGTCTTGCGACCTCGAGGAGCTGCCCTCGGCTGACGAGGACAACACGAGCCCAAGGAGCTTCGACTTAGAAGCTACTGCTCACTGATCTCCAGGAGGACTTACCAGATCTTCGACCCCCCGACGACATGGAGGGATTCTGTACTCTGTCCCTGGGTGATCACCCCGAGGAGACTGAAGGCGGGAGCCCTGATCGGATACCACTGAGAGAGGGGGAGGAAGTGGCCCAGGGGAATGGGAGCGCCGGTATCCTGACCTGAGGGCAAGCAAGTGGGTCAGCGTGTTGTGGTTGAGACCCTGCTAACCCCACGAACAAGCTCATGGCCATGACAAGGGCCTTGGGCTGGGACTCAGTGGAGACGGGTGGGCCTGTGTTCCCCTCCTCCTCTCCCCTTCAGCACGACTCCGCCTGCGATTACCCTTATCTGGAATCTGTGGATTTACCTGATCCCAAGGAACTGTTTGTTTGCCTGTCTGCCCCGCCCAAGGGGCCTGAGACCATTTGTCTGCCTGTCTGCCTGGCCTGAGACTGTTTGTCTGCCTGCCCTGCCCTGCCTGAAGGCCAAGGAGGCCTGTTATTTATATAAACTCGCCCCTGTGGGCCTAGAGACCGCTGCCTGTCCCACCCTGCCAGAGGGCTGGGAGGCCTGTAGCCTATACAGACTCGCCCTAGCCAGGGCTAGAGACTAGTGTCTGCCTTGCCCAGCTTGAGGGCTGGGAGGCGACCTCACTACACATATCTAGAGCAGATCTTTTAAAAAGGCATTCAATCTTGATCTAGAAATTGTCAGTGATGGAGAATCCTCTACAACCTTTGGTAAATTGTTTCAATGGTTAATTACTGTCACTGTTAAAAAATTATACCTTACTTTTACTCTTAATTTGTCTAGCTTCATCTTCCAGCCATTGGATCATGTTATACCTTTGTTTACTAGATTGAAGAACCCATTATTAAATATTTGTTTCCCATGTAGTTACTTATAGGCTGTATTCAAGTCAATCCATAATCTTTTCTGTGATAAGCTAAATAGATAGTGTCTGTCTATAATTTAATGGCATATTTTCTAATTCTTTAATCATGCTTGTGGCTCTTTTCTCAACTTTCTCAAATTTATCAAGACCCTTCTTAAATTGTGGGTACCACAACCAGATAAAGTATTCCAGCAGTGATTGTATCAGCACCAAATATAGAGGTAAAATAACCTCTCTACTTCTTCTTGAGATTCCCCTGTTTATTCATCCCAGGATTGCTTTTGCTCTTTTGGCTACCGTGTCACATAATTTGAGATTTATCAGTTAGCCAGCTTTTAATCCATTTAGTCTCATTAGTTCTGAATGAGTTTACAATAAGGCTTATTTGTTCACATCTCTAACTTTTGGGTACAAACCAGAAACCATCTGACATCCACAATGCCACATTCTTAACATGACATATAAACTTTGATTCTCATATCTAAGTCTGTTTTGTACCAGTGCCTGTGCAAAGCAGACATAAGGTTGGCACACCCAACACTCTGACTATTTTTCCAGCACAGAGGAACCTTCTGGTGGTCTAGTCCTACAACTCCCTGTCCACATGGGATTGAGGGGCATAGCCAAAGCTCCACTGATCCCTGAATGCTGGAAGAGCCCCTGGGAGCTGTGACAGCTAGGCACAAAGAAGAGCTATAAAGTAATAGATGAGATAGACAGAGAAACATTCAAAGTCAGCATAATTGGCTGTACTGCAGTAATGGGAAACATTACAAGTATGAAGGTAATCACAGTGCCCCAGGAAACCTCCGTGATGATGGATATGTTATGGTACAGGGAGAAAAATGGAGAGGCTTATACTAAACGGGAGTACTCTGGGCCACGTTCTGCCATTCTTATACCAAGTAGCACCTTATTAGGTGAATAGCCCCCTTGGAATTGAGGGAGTCCTGTTCTTCTCATTCCCATCCAAAAAGTTACCCCATTGCACATTGTCCCAGTACTTGCCACAGCATCCTATACTCATGTATAAGTCCTTTAGCAGGATGTTTCTGCTAAAAGAATCAGAAGTGAAATACTTTACAATGCTGTTATTTAAATTGTCATAGTTGGGCTTCAGAGTTAAACCTCTAGGGATATATTTGAAGCAGTTTAGATCTCTCTTACAACTATTATTAGAAGCTGTTTGCAGAAACAATGCACAGGGTTGGACAGAATTTCTGTTGGGAAGGTTAACTCTGCCACAACATTAACTAGAAACCATTTTTTTTAAAAAAATGCAAACATAGATTCTGAAGCATAATTCTATGGCAAGTGATAGATTCTGCAGCCGTGGAATCAATAAATACACAGGTTCCTGGATACTGGTGTTTTGGCAACCCCTGTTCTAAAATGTAGGGTCAGAGTCTTTGTTCTGATCTGGTAACTTTTGCATAGACCAGGGGTGTCAAACTCATTTGCTGTGGTGGCCCAGACTTGACTTAAAATGAACTTCAAGTGCGCTGTACATACCATAAATCAAAATATTGTGGCACTCTTGCTGCATCGTGGCTGTATATGCGAAACTGCGCTTCACAATATCACCCTCTCTCTCTGTTAGGGAGAGAGCGGGTATCATGGCACACAGTCTCGCATACCCAGCACTTTGTGATGTCATGAGAACTGACACTCTCACAGCATTGTGGAGTGCTGGGTATGTGAGACCACTCTCTCCCTGTCTTTCTCTCTCTGTTAGGGAGAGAGTGTGGTCCCATTGAGTGCAGTCATGGGCTGGATGGAAGAAGTTTGCGGGCCACATTCGGCCCATGGGCCACATGTGTGACACCCCTGGCATAGACTGTACAAATGGGATGGATTCTGGCTGTAAAATGCTAGCAGAAAATTTTCCTGGCAAGGGGAATTCCCTATTGGCACAAAACCAGCAGAGCCACCTCTTATGCCTGTTGTCTCATCTCCCTTTAGGTAAAGGGTTATGGGTGGGTGGGTTTTGGGAATGGAGAGAGGGTGTCGTAGTTGAGCTGAGTTCTGCTAATCCTCCATGGGCATAACTCCAAGCAGCCCTCTGACTGCTTCATGGTGATACTAGGCCAGTGCAGAATCAGGAATCTATATATGATCAGTTCCCTGAGAGCCATCCTCTCCCCTGTGTACTGAGATGAGTGGTTAGAGATGTTCTAAAGGTGAAGTAGGTATTGTTTTTAAAATACTGTCACCCTAGACTTGGTCTCATCCTACTGATAGGCTTCATCATTCAGGAACTCTTCTATAAAGCACAGTTCACTGAAGGGCACCATCACATTTACCTGTGTTGACACTGTTATGTAGTATCATTTTTTATTTACACTATTCAGAGTTTTATTGTGTTACAGAGACTAAGCTTTTAGGGCATAGGGAAGGGGTATGAGCTATAAAAACAAGCAGTATCACAATGCAAGTCACGTTTCTTTACTGTAAACAAGTGAAATTCTTTGCTCACAACATAATATGGTAAAAGCAAACTTTGATAAAACCAGGACTCAGGGATGGCTGATCCATTACAGATAAAATAAGAGCTATGCTGAATTTTCAAACCGTACTCAAACCAAACAAAATAAAAAACTTCCTCGACTGTAATGAAATATAATTGCCTTCATGGTTGCAAGGTACCTCTGTGCTTTCTTGAGCCACCAAAAACTTTTGGTTAGCATATTTTGTTTTTGTTTTCATTTTTGTATCCCTCTACACTTCCTGATTTCAGATATTACCAAAATGGAACCAAAGTTCTATGAGAGATTATTACTGTGCTATTATCATCTAGCTGAAACAAGGAACGGTTGGTAAATTCCTGAGAAAATCTGTTCATACAAAGTTCTCAGTCTCATTTCTAGACCAAAGAGGTTTGGATAAGTTCAGGTATGCTTTGAATTGTTCCCCAGGTTAATGGCAGCTTGATGAATCCAAGAACCAAATCTTCTGGACTAGACTACTGAGTTAACAGGTTTATTGAATGTATTTACATTACATGGGTATCTAAACAGCAGTAACTAAATCCTATGGTCAGCTTCTCATTTACACTAAGGCCTCTTTACACCACTCTGGTGGTATAAAAAGATTCTTGAAGTGGGAGTAAATTACATTTATATAAGAGCTAAATACTATTGCATACAGATCACTGTAGTAAATGCAGTATTTCTGTTTTAAAAATGATAATATATAGATTTTAAATTTCTTAGTAAAGTCAGTGGAAGTTTTGGGTGGGCAAAGATGGCAGGATCAGGCCATATGCACCCTTTTCAAAGATATCTGTGTTGTGAATTCAGAGTCAGCTGATATCCAAGGGCTAAATTCTGATTACATGGAAGTCCATGGCAGTTTTGCAACTGGCATCACTGCCGCAAAGATTTGGCCCTACATCTCAGTTTGCACTGTCTCTTTAATAGTTTTATTTCTTGCATACATTTAAATTGCCAGAGATCATAAGACAGGCATGCGGGTAAAAAAGAATAAATGGGATTGTTTAATTTATTTCTGGGTCTACCAAACATTTATGTTGATAGTATTTTTATGTTCTTAGTTTTCATTATAAAATAAACAATAACACTGTGATGGGAGATCTCCTAATTTCCTGATAATAGACTTTAAATTGAAATGTATTTTTCAATGGGAATGCTGCCCATTTAAATTATAGATGGCAATTTTGTTGCATTATTTTTAAGGCTCTTCTCATCTGGCTGGAGATCTTTGAGTCATAAGGCATTTATAGCGTCTGTAACAATAATATGGAATCAATTGAGCTGCCACAGTTGCAACATATTGTATATATGTATAAAGATGTTAGCAGCATGTTGTGGTTATCACAAAATAATTCTGTGGTGTTGCTGAGAGGGCAGTGCAATGCACTTCACGGAAAGCTGTGTCTACAAGGCAAAACAGAACTGTGATGGGGAAATCCTGGCTTTGTTGAAGTCAATGGCAAAACTCCCATTGACTTCATCAGGGCCAGGAAATTCCTCAGGATGAAAAGACAAGAAGGAGCTCGTTAGAAAGGAGAAAGTCTGATGAACAAGCTCCATGGGAAAGAAAACAGGCAAAATACATGACAGCTTAGTGAAGCTTTAGTTTAACAACATATTTTATTCTGTTCAGGTTTGCTGTAGTGTGGCAGTGATTTTTCAACCCTGAAGTTATTTGTTTATATTGGTTTTGTGTCACTGCCATAATTTCATTGATTATGAAATTTTTGGCCTTTGGAGGCCTTTAATGGTACTACTGTTTATAGTAGTACCATTAAAGGCCTCCAAAGGCCAAACATATAGAAAATAAACTTTTATAAATTCATTTTACTTTGTCTGACAAGCACCTATGTTTCAGTCCATGCTGTGATGCTTCAAGGAATGCTATAAGACTTTCTGCAATTTAATAAATGTTCAGTACACTATGGGTGACTTTAAATGACATAATTGGGATATTCCTGTGTTGGTTCATTTTTGGTATAAAGGATCATTCTGGTTATTGATAAATTATAATTATTGATAATATCTTAATAGTTCAAATGGAAGTGGATATACTGTACATTACAAAATTTGTTAGGGTGTCAATAATAAACAAGTCATTGACAAAGTAAATCCTAATACCTCCTGTTGTGCCTTTGGATGTGCAGGAAAGATGATGATTGTTACAGAACTGTTATAGGGAGAATAAACAAGCATTGCTGAGTTCCTTACGTGGCAAACTCTCTGGTCCACTTAGTGGGTCCTGCGCTTCTGTCTCCCGCTGGGGGTTAGGGCTCCCTGCCGTTACCTCATCTCCCCAATGATGGTAGTTCCTCCAGTGGGCACCCGGTGAGGCCAGGAGGGGATAGGGACCCAGGCCTGCCCACTCCTCTGGGTCCCAGCCTTAGGGGCCCTACAAAGAGCACCTATTTGCTATGGTTGCCGTATCCACAGCAGGCTAATTCCCCCTGGGCTAACTTCCCCACCCCCCTCTGTCTTTTCAGCTTCCGGTATCCCCGTTTTCCAGTACCTGGGAAGTATCTCAGTCCCGCATCACGTGTCCCCTCCCAGAGGTCTGGTACCTTCCTCCAGACTCCTCTCTGCTTCTGTCTCAAAACCACACTACTCCTCAGCATGACACAGCATTCTACCTCCAGCTTGTGCCCTGTCTGTTTGGAGCAGGGAGGCTTTTATCAGTAGGGCCATCCTTGGTGGGGAGGGGATGTGAATGGGGCAATTGGCCTGGGCCCCACCGTTACATGGGCACCGCGCTGTCCCGCATCCAGCGGGGCAGTGCGGGGCCCGCTCCGTGGTTGCCCCCACTGCTACGCTTTGCCCTGCTCCCCGCTGCCTTTGGCAGTGAGCCGAAGGCAGTGGGACAGGGTGGGAGCACTTCGCCTGGCTTCTGGGCCAGCACTCCCCATTCCCAGGGAAGAGCAGGCAGGTCCAGGAGCGGGGCAGGTGTGCGGGGCCTGGCAACAATCTCTCTGAGCCGGCCTGCTGCGGCCTGCCCACACACGGCTGCATGTGGTTGGGTCCCCGGCTGCGGCTGGCCCTCACTGGCGGCGTGACCTCGGCCACGGCTGGCTCCCGGCGGTGGCCTCAGGTCCCTGGCTGAAGCGCCGGCGGCAGCAGCCTGGAGTCCTGGCCAGGGCTGGGGTGGCGATGGCCTGGGCCGGGGCCAGCTCGCAACCGCTTGGACCGGCTCCCCACTGGCGGGCGGCCTCGGATTCCAGACTGGGGCTGGGGCCGGCTCCCCGCCGGCAGGCAGCCTCAGATTCTTGGCCAGGGCCAGGGCCAGCTTCCAATCCCTGAGGGGCGACCAGGGTTCCTGTGGGGCGGAGTGGGATGGCCCGTCATGCTCCCCTCCAGCATGGGGGAGTGGGGACACCACCTAGGCCGATTGGCCCTGAGCCCCATTCCCTCCAAGGGATGGCCCTGTTTATCAGGCACCTGGCTAAGTCTTTCATTGATCTCAGGTGCCCCTAACTGCCCTATAGTAACCCTGATTCGTGACTAGGGAACAAGGTTCTCAGCATTCTGGAGACTTACATATCTTCCTTCTTTCACTCTAAGACTGCCTGCTGCCCTTGATATCTCACACTTGGGAGTTTTATATTTTATTTGTGAATTAGGGTAACCAGATCACATCTGTAAAATATCAGGACACGAAGGGGTAAAATGAGTAAAAAAAATCATTAGTATTAATGGTAAATGTATATGCACAATTGCAATATAACTTCACTAACACAATATACTATTGACATAAACTGATAATTGACCCATTGGATTAATTAAAACTGGTTTGATCTTATCGTTATCTTGTTTTCATCTGATAACTCACCAAGGCATAATTACACATTAAAATGGTAATTAATGTTGAGTAGTCATAATTCATATTTAAACATACAGATTTGTTTGTATATTACACAAACACCACAGGTAAAGGGTTTTTTAATTCAACCAATAAATCAACTTCACAATTTGCATACTTGTCAGATGTGGCAGCAGTCAATCAGTCTTGTACTTCTTTGATGAATTTGCCATAGTTATGATTTGCTTCCAAGCCAGCACAAAGCTGTAGAAGTCCTTGCAACTCATCTGGAAATTCATTTTGACAAGGGTTTCACACCACACCAAGTCTATGTTGCCTTGATTCTGGACACTGATCCATGCAACTTTCATGACTGAAAATACATGCTCTGTGCATACATTGCTGACCAATATACTGAGCGTGTATGACACCAGCTTTCTCATGTTCAGTAATTTAGCACTATCATCCCAGCCTTGTTTGTCAGCACTTGAGAGACCCGAGTTCCCAACTGAGTATTTGCCAGGCTTCAACTTGGAGATGATATTTTTGATGGGATAGCACTCAGCATAGAACTGATCAAGATCCACTGTTTTCTGTAGGTTTACAGTGCTCACGGTAGTAAATAGATCCCTGTATTGAAAATTCTCTACTGAACAAATAGCCAGTTGTCAAAAAATCAAACCATTTATTCAGATATTGGACAGACATATTATAACATTTCATGAAGTGTTTCCAGAGACGTTAAGCAGTGACAGGCAGCTTCTCAGTTAATACATTTTCAGCTTTGGCGCCAAAGAATTTGTCATGCTTCTGTTGCTGAAGTTTAATTCTCAAATTATTCATTATGGCATACACGCCACATGCTGTCACACTCTTGTTTTCCAAACAGAGCAGAGTATTGTTGCAGACTTTTGGGACATTCTGGTGATAAAACAGATGAACCTCAGTTTTGCTAGGCCTTTCACCTTTTTCCATGTTAGAGGACAACGTCCATAGAGGTTTTGACACTTATGGCTACTCAGAGAAAAAAGGAGCTTTTAACAGCTTGCCATGTATTTACAAGCCTCTTTACATCTGGGAGAAGACTCAACCAGCATATCAGAACAAAGTAGCCACAAAGTCAAATATATCTTTCAGTGCTACTACTCTTTTAACAGAGCTACTGAAATAATTAAACATCTTATTCACCAGTCTCAATGTCAACCTGAAGGGTATTGCTAGCATGTTTCACAGGGTTGTACAGAACATGGACAGGTCAGTTTGCAGGCAAGATATTGTTTTTTTTTAAATTCTGTTACACTGGTTATCACTTTCCATAATTCACATTTGCATTATCAGCATAATAGGAAGACACTTTGTTCAAGTCTAGTTTGTGTGTGGCATGTTTTGCAAGTGATGTGTTGCTTATTGCCTCCGCTGTGTCTTCTTTGCTCATAGAAGTCTGACAGTATTTGTTGGACCCCGTGTCTTGAGTGTCCGGTATCTCAGTGAAAATGAGAGTCCTGTGGCACCTTAAAGACTAACAAATTTCTTTGGGCATAAGCTTTCGTGGACTACAACCCACTTCATCAGTATCTCAGTGTTAAGGGGTAAGTTTTCACATTGCTCTTGTTCGATGCCTTGGTAGCAACTGAGAAATAGGGTGTTTTGAAAATTCTGTTGAGAGCAGTGACAACACATTTTTGATCAACACCTCCACTTTCATCCAGCACAGCTTATGTGCTTCGCAATCCTTGAATCTGGATATAGGGTAAGCGCCAGGTTAAGTTCACAGTCACATGAGTGATAGGAGTGCTGGTGGATTAGTGCGTGGTACAGTTGAGTTAGCTCAGCAGCGGTAACCTGGTTACTGAAAGATTCATTTGGCCAGCTGAAGTACTTTAACACCAGGGTATTGCTCTTGTAAGTCTTGATGTTTTTTCATGACTTTTTAAATCAGAATGATGTTTAACATTGGACTCACTGTTGTGGGAAAAGCTAAATTTCTTTCTGCATGCTTTATAAAAAGACTCTTGAATCACAATCATAGGATTTCCGAAGCCACGTGTAAGTGTTTTTCCATTCTGTTCTGTATCTGCATTGTCTTTTTTGGGTTTTGGTGGTTGGCTCCTCCTCACTTGCCATTACCATTTTGGGGTTTTTGGCTGAAGACAGGTAGCTAGCAACTGAAAAGAACTGCACAGTTTCTTTATGCTATGGCCAGGCACTCCCTCAGTCCTGCTGGGTTAGAGCTCTTTCCACTGACGGGATGGGCCTAGGGTCAATCTGCCCCACCCTAGATGAGTCTGTTCAGCTTCTCTCCTCAGCATCTCTGGCATAGAACATTCAGGCTGGGCCTTGGTTCAGGCCCTAGGAGTGCCCCTCAAATACACTGTGTGTGGGGAAGTCAAGTCTATAAAATCCAGGCCCAGGGGGAATATCTTTCCCTAGACCTTTCACTTCAATCCTTCTCCTAAGCCAGTACCCTGTTTTTGTTGTTTCCCCTTTGGGAAGGAGCACAGTCTTCTTAGCTTGAGACATCTCTGCTAGCAGAAGTCTTGCAACAACTTGTGTCTCTCTCCCTTCTCTCTCCCAATGATGGGCTTTAACTGGTCTCAAGCAGCCCTTGACTGGGCTCAGGTGTCTCTAATTGGCCTGGAATAATCCCCTCCTAGGTTGTAGGAAAAAGAGCTTTAACATTCTAGGCCTGACATATCTGCCTCCCAGCTCCCTCTTATAGCCATCCAGGCTGTCTTTGTCACAGTGCATACACGTGTTATAATCTGCCCACTGTAGTTTGTGGTATGTTATGCTATGCAGTCACACTGTGGTTTCGAACAATAATGTAAACTACATAGCCCTATAGTAAATTGTGTTACACCAGAAAACAACCTGAATAAACAAAATCCCCAGCAGATAACAGAGTGCAACCGGGTTGAACAAACAGGACAACCTAAATGGACCAATTTTCTATTTCACTACCAAGTTTCAAATTTTACCTGAATACAGGACCGTCCCTGGGGGGGAGGGGGGGGCAAACGGGGCGATCACCCCGGGCCCTGTAGTTACGTGGGCCCCACACTGTCCCGCTCCCAGCAGGGCAGTGCAGGATCCACGCACGCTGCAGCCCCTCCTCCCACAGCCACCCCGCTGCCTTCGGCACCAAGCCGAAGGCAGCGGGGCGGGGTGGGCCAGCAGGGCTATGCCTGGCCCCTGGGCTGGCCCTCCCCACCCCCAGGGCAGAGCAGGCAGGCCCAGGGGTGGAGCACGTGGGGCCTGGCCTCTGGGCTGGCCTGCCCCCCACAGCCGGCTCCCTGCTGCAGGTGGCCTCTGCGACCGGAGCCATCTCTGCCCCCCACCGGCCTCCCGGCCCGGGCCTGGCTCCCACCTGTAGGTGGCCTCAGCCTCCGGGGCTTGAGCTGGCTCCCCCTGCAACAGGTGGACTCCGGGGCCAGGGCCTGGGCTGGAGCCGGCTCCCCACGCCGGCAGCCTTGGACCCCTGGCCCAGGGCTGGCTCCCTGCTGGGGGGGGGCAGGGCGGAGCGGGCCGGTTGGCCCGCCATGCTCCCCTCCAGGATGGGGGCGGGGCCCCGCTTCGACCAATTGGCCCTGGGCCCCGCTTCCCCCACAGGACGGCCCTGCCTGAATATTGGGACAAATGGTGTCATTCAGGATGCAGGACCAAGGGTTAAATATCGGGACAGTTCCACTTTTATTGGGATGTCTGGTTACCCTGTAACCTGGGCAGAGGCATATGAGGGGCTGCAAGGTCAGGGGCCACAGTGGGCCAGCACAGAGGGAGGGGGGAAGCTGGGGTCAGATGCCAGCTGTGGCCTGGCCAATCGGCCCCTAGAGGTGGTGAGGCTGACCGGTGCACGTGGTGCGGCCTTCGGTTTGGTGCAGCTTCTGATTTGTCCGACCCAGGATTAGGGCAGAAACTCAGAGCGTGGCCTCTGGCCGGCCCATCCCACTCCTTTCCCGAGTGCCTGTTTTTGGCACTGCACTGGCAGGGCAGAGGGCCCCTACATTGTGGTGGACCACTGGGCATGGGCCCCATTGGCCCATGCGGGAATCCGCCCCTGGACCCAGATCCTCTGAGATAACTACCTGAATATATAAATATCAGGGCAGGCTGCAAAAAAGAGAACAAATTCTCCCAGTACTGGTGAGTTACTGGAAGAAAACTTCTCTAGCCATAAACAATGCTTCTGATTCCCCACACTGGTTATCAAGAAGCCAAAACAAAATATACACAGCACCCTTTATGCATTTCAGCCACTGATTCCCAAATAGCCACTGGGTCTAGTAAAGAGATAATTTACTTAAAACTCCAAGGTCTTTACCCAGAAAGGTTCTCCTGACCCCAAATGGCCAGCCACATTACACGGAACAATATAGGTTTGGATCGTACCCAAATTACCATGCTGCCAGCCAATCCTGTAGTAACTAAAACTAAAGGTTTATTATACGAGGAAAAAACAAACTATGTGAAATGATAAGTCTTAAAGCAAATCACATACATACCATAGTACAGGGGTCCTCAAACTACGGCCCGCGGGCCGGATATGGCCCTTCAAGGTCATTTACCCGGCCCCTGCCCCTGCTGCGGCCGCAGGCAGCGCTGCGTCCAGTGTCATTAGCGTCAGTCGGGGGGACGCGGTGACGTGACGCACTGGGGCCGAGGACGCGCCGAGCCGAGCCACCATCACTACGCTGAGGCAGACAGGTAGTAGCCAGGCCCAGAGCAGGGCCCCTTACTCTCCCTCAGTTACTAGCAGTGTTCCCTCTCAGCTCCGCGGGTGCGCGGCCGCACAGTGGCCATCGCAACCCCCGCGCAGCATTGAGGGACCCCTGTGCAGGCCAGCAGCCCTCACCAGACCCGACCTGAGCCCGGCCTCTGGGCTGGCCCTCCCCACCCCCAGGGCGGAACAGGCAGGCTCAGGGCCGGGGCATGTGCACGCGCCTGCCTGCCTGCCCCATGCGGCCGGGGCAGGCTCCCGGGCTCCCACCCACCGGCCGCCTCGACTTCCCGGCCTGGAGCCGACCCGGCTCCGCTCCGCCGACAGCCTCGGCCTCCCAGCACGGGGCCAGGATCGGTCTCTGTTGCCGGGGTCTGCTCTGCCCTCCCGGGACCGCGTTCAGGTCCCGCCCGCCAGCGGCCTCGGCTTCTTTCTTTCTTTTTTTTTTTCTTTTTTTTTTTCTTCTTTCTTTTATCGGCTTCTTTCTTTCCTTCTTTCTCTTCTTTGCCTTCCTTTCTCTTCCCTTCCTTCCCCTCTTTGCCTTCCCTTTTCTTTCTCTTCTTTCCCTTCCTTTTTCTTTCTCTTCCTTCTTTCCTTCTCTCCGCCTTTCTTTTCCTACCTTCTCTCTTTTCTTCGTTTCTCTTTTTTCTTTTTCTCTTCTTTGTCTTCCTCTTCCTTCCTTCCTTTCTCTTTTTTCTTTTTCTCTTCTTTGTCTTCCTCTTCCTTTCCTTCCTTTCTTTTTTTTCTTTTTCTCTTCTTTGTCTTCCTCTTCCTTCCTTCCTTCTTACTTTTTTCTTATTCTCCTCCTTCCTTCTCTTTTCTCTTTCTCTTCCTTCTTTTTTAAAAAGCTTTTTAAAAATTAATTTTAAATAAAAACCTTTCTAAAAATTAAATTTCAATTAAAAATTTATTCAAATTCAATTAATTAAACACAATTAATTAATTCTATTTACGATCACTTTAACTTCAATTAATGCCTATAATTTCTGTCATATGAGTTTACACAAAAATTTTATTCAGACAAAGTTTTGCACATGGCTTGCATCACTTGTTACGACTGGCAGTGACAAATATGGAACCGGACATTGACTATCTCATTAGCCAAAAGCAGGCCCACACTTCCCATTGAAATACTGGTAAGTTTATGTTGGTTAAAATTGTTCTTCATTTTAAATATTGTATTGTTCTTTCATGTTGTTTTGCACTACAAATAAGATATGTGCAGTGTGCATAGGAATTCGTTCATGTTTTTTTCAAGCTATAGTACGACCCCCCCAACAGCCTGAGGGACCGTGAACTGGCCCCCTGTTTAAAAAGTTTGAGGACCCCTGCCATAGTAGATCCAGCGCAGAACTCACCAGCAGGGTGCCTCCTGGTGGTGTTATCAGGGAATTGCTCAAGTGGTCCCCCTGCTGGCAGTCCATGCTCTGCTCTCCACATGCCGGACTCAGTCCCTGAGTCCTCTGCTTGGACCTCAGCCCTTCAGCCGAGCCCAAAGTTCACCCCTTCCGGGGTATAGCTAGGTCCCCTGGTCCACTTTGCGGTAGTGGGCCAGGCCTAGTCCACTGACCACTTCCCCGTGGTACATACAATGATTAAAAGTCCATGTAAAGCAAGTTTTTGATAGAATTTGGAGTTTGCAGGCTTGTACAATTCCTCTGGATGGGTCTCAGTCCATTGTTTCACAGCTTTAGTTGCAGACTGAAGACGACTGAAGACTGAGGACGTTTGAAGACAAACTTGAGGTGATGATGCTGCCCCTTTTATCACCTCTGGCCTTCCCCAGGCTTTGTGTAATTTTTACAAAACAAAATGGAGACTATAATCACATGGACAGGTCCTAGTGGCTCAACAGGTTTGTTCCTGGGCCCCTGTCCTGGGGTGCGTCTACACTGGCAACTTAGGTCGACTTAAGGAGGCTTAAGTCGACTTAAACAAAGCCGCGCCCACACTTGTCTTTTCTTAAGTCTACTTAAGCATTTCCTTAAGTTGACTTAAGGAAAGCTTAAGTCAACTTAATAACACCTAGTTTTAGGTTGACTTAAGCCTTAAGTCAACTCCTTAAGTTGACTCAAAGCCAGTGTGGACGGGGATCAGTGCCTAAATTGACCTTATTAAGTTGACTTAAAGAGTTAAGTCGACTTAATAAGGTCGACAAGGGGCTATGTCTACACTAGAAAAGTTAAGTTGACTTAATAAGGCCGACTTTAAATCAACTTAAAGTCGACTTAACAAAGTTGACTTAACTTTTCTAGTGTAGACATAGCCCCGGGTGAGCTTCCTTAATGGGCCATTAAGGAGACAATGGGTGCATATGGTGCTGTCTGGGGTGTTTCCGAGAATCACATCACAAGTTGAAATACAGATATAACAAACATATTCATACCTTCTAGTACAGATATAACATTTACACATAAACAACATAACCATTTCTAGCAAGTCATAACCTTTCTATTGGTACCCAACATGGCATATCTCATATGGATTATTGCAATTTTGAAATATTGATATGAAATAATATAATAAATGGTCCCCTAAATCTAGACACTGTCACGCACCCTATTTGTGGTATTGCCACATTTTCTTTAATACATGAAGTTTAATAAGCAAGTATCAGAGAATGTTTTGTTGGCTTTGTTGCCAAAACAATTCACAGGATGCATATTCTAGATTTTATGGAAGGGAAAAGAAAAATTGTTTGGAGCAATCTAAGTGGATTCTAGGTTTGGAGTGCAGATGGAATCCCAATTTGCTTAAGGTTCAGTCTTCTCTCCTAGTAGGATAAGAGTAGCAGCTTTGCTGCACATTCAGCTATTCAGGCTGTCAAGGGTTAACACATCTCTAATTCTCAAGACAGAAATTGGAAGTAAGAGAAACGTATTTTATCATTTTAGGGAGATGGTTATCATTTATAATCCAACATGCTTGTAATTTGACATTCCAATATAATATGCACTGAAGGGTTGGCTGTTTTAGTGATTTTCTTAGTTACATTTTCAAGCTCAGTTCAGTCTTCCTTTCCTGTACTTGTATTTAGCCTTTTGTTAGACCTTTAAATAAATATTCTCTTTCTATATATTTTCTCCTATTTTGTGACAATACTTTAGTTGAGCTAATAGAAGTAATAGACCAAAAAGGGATAGGGGTAAGAGAGAAAAATGAATCTAATAACCACATATGAAGCATGCTACTCAATATTATAAAGTGCTCCAGTGAAATGTGCTTAGCCCCGGTAAATTTAAACACTAAGGGCCAAAGCCTTAACCATGATATATTAGTTCAGCTCCAGGTATTTCAAATGTACACTACTAGAAAATTTTACCTTAAAAATCTGCTCATCCCTGGTGAACTTCAAGCAATCACCTGGTTAGCACACCCCAAATCCTTTTGTCTCTATTATCCTACACTACTACCCCTGCCACTCATATTCTATATCCATTCATTCATACCTGCATGCATTGAAATACTTCTTTGAATAATCAGGTTTATCAAGGGTCTGACAATCTTTTCAAGTGATGGATCCCAGAGAATTAGCACACAGCACTTCCAAAAGGAAATATGATCATTAAACACTTGGTACTTCTTTTCAAAGTATATATTCCCAACCTTGTCTATGCAGATACATGAAATGAGACACATGTTCTTGGGCAATTGTGTACACCAGGGGTTCTCAACCCCTGGCCCGCGGGCCAAAAGTGGCCTGTGGGGCTTTTTAAAATGGCCCGGGCTGCCCAGCCGCTGGCTGGGAGCTGGGCCACAGCTGCCCACAGCTGCCCAGGCACAGCATGCGGCTGGGAGCCCAGCTGTGGCCACTTGCCTCCTTTCCCATCCCGGCCAGGGCTCCATGGGGTGCTGCCTGCCAGTGTGGTTGAGGGGCATGCTGGGGGCCGACATGGCATGGCACGGCTGGAAACCAGAGGCAACGAGGGCCAGCACGGCTATGGGCATGCTGGCTGCTGGCTGCTGGGGGTGGCTGTGGGGAGTGTGGTGTGATTGGGAACTGCGGGGGGGCTGGGGCCATAGGCTGGCATGGCTGTGGTGGGGCGGGGGGTGGGGGGTGGGAGCATGGACTGCTCTGTTGCTGGGGCCCAAACGCCTGCCCACAAACCGGCCCTGTTCCTGGGCATCCAGCCCCACCTCACCCCATTTTTTTTTTTAAAAAGAAAAACTTTCAATTTTTTCTCAAATTTTTTAAAAATCTTTTTGGCTCGAGGGCCACAAATATAACTTTTAAAACCCTGAAGGGCCACTAATCTATTTAATTAAAATTTTATTTAAATATAATTAATTAATTTTAATTAAAGTTAAATTTTAATTTAATTAATTTCATTTTAATGTTGATTTTATTAAGTAGACTGGTGGCCCCTCAGGGTTCTAAAAATTGTATTTGTGGCCCTCAAGCCAAAAAGGTTGGAAACCACTGGTATACACAGTATTCAATTTTTGCTACCTTAGAAAGCACATGAAGTTTTCAGGGCAAGGATTGTCACATTATGTGCATGTACAGTACACAGCACAATGGGACTGTTGCCTCTGGGTGCTATTGTAATACTGTTGTGTCTTTTGCTCTTTACACACACACGGGCCCAAATAACTGTGTTTACTAACTATATATGTAATGCCTCCTACGTACTAGCTTACTGTGTTGTAACTTTCTGCTGGGAGGACAGAGGGTATATTCTCCCAGCATGCTGTAGTTTATAGTCCAAAACTTGTAATTCCCACTGCTGCTGCTGTTGAAGTGTAGTGGACCTTGGGCTACATACACATATATGCAAGGCCTAGTTAAGAACATAAGAATGGCCACACTGGCTTAGATCAATTGTCCATGCAGCCTAATATCCTCTCTTTTGACAGCAGCTGTGTCAGAGGCTTCAGAAGGAATGAACAGAACATGGTAATTATTGAGTGATCCATCCCATGTCATCTAATTCCATCTTCTGGCTGCCTCAGGCTTAAGGATACTCAAAGCCTGGATTGCATCCCTGACTATCTTGGCAAATATCCATTATTTGGCCTCTCCTCCATGAATGTATCCAATTCTACATACATGATGGTGCTCTGGTTGGTTTCTGGTTCTATGTTCAACATAGAATGTGATGAGGACCATTAGAAGGTTCACAAACTATTCAAAGGGTTACTACCCTATTCCTATAAAATACAAATACTACTACTACTAATTATTATTATTATTATTATGAATAATAATAATGTTGTGGAGGTGATAGTGAGAACCAGAGGGTAATTCAGCTAAAACAATGGTTGAACCTTGCTAATTCACACAGTGCCTGGGAGACTTTGTTGTAAATGACTTAATTTTGAAAATGAGTCAGTAAGCAAACTAAGCTGTTAAGAACTTGCTGCTGTGTGTCCTGTGTCCTCCTCTATTACCGACTTTAGCAGGAGTAGAAGGTATGTAATAGCTCATAGGAGGCACTAAACTCTTGATCCTACTGCTACTCATGCTCTAACTTTAAGGGTATGACTGGAGTCATTGATATTAGTGATTACGCAAGGGCTTAAAGGTAAGCAAATATGTAAATGTTTGAAAGACTGGGCCTAAAAACTTCTATCGGACCTTAAATGAAGAAGGAAAATGCACCACAAGCTGTCTTTTATTCTTTTGGCAAATGTATTTTAGTTTTAATTATTTATAACATTTCAGGGAAAATTAGCACACATTTCATGATATATTTGATAATAAAATTCCAAAGGGGTAGCCATGTTAGTCTATTGTAGAAAGACAACAGAGTCCTGTGGCACTTTTAAAGACTAACAGATTTATTTATCGCATGAGCTTTCGTGGGAGAAAATCCCACTTCGTCAGACGCTTTGAAGATAGGAAAGTTACAGAGTGGGAGGAAATTAAATGCAGGGGAGTGTATGACATAGCATCAGGTCAGGCTGTAACAGCAAATCAAAATAGGTGTTAACAGCAAATCAAAATAGGTTATATCACTTAGCTAGCAAATCTTGCTAAGAAGCAGAAAGAGCACAGTTCTTATGAGTGCAATGAACAAAGTATGACTTAGCAAGCTAATGCTGAATGGCCAACACATTCAAAATTCATAAAGTTAGATTTCTAAATCCATATGATGTATTTAAACCGGGTCTGCTCTTCAGAAGTATTGAGCACCAGCAATTCCCATTGACTTAACTGCAGTTACTCCTAGTTAATACCTAATTATAAAATGTTTTTGATGCTTAAAATGGTCTGGCAGACTTCCCAAACAGTGCCCAATCTCTTTACCAGCTCATGGACATTTATATTACCCAGTTTCACACTTTTCACTTACATACTTTTCCCAGAATAGAAATGTAACAGATTTCTCCTGACTACTAATGGATCACATAGTAGCAAAAACGGATGATAACAAGTCCCTGGAACTTAAAGACATTGACAAAGGTGATTTTGCTAAACTTCCAGCACTGCCATGTAACTATGCTGGATGGGGTTGCATAAATATTGCAGAGGCCAGAGTTCTGGAAGAGGAGAAGTCAGATATATATCAAGCCCCAGTTGATAGAAGTTCATGCGATAAATAAATTTGTTAGTCTTTAAAAGTGCTGCAGGAATCCTTGTTTGTTTCAATAGAAGTAGTGCATTAGATTGCCAGGCCCTTCAGTGGGATAGCATAATATTGTCATCAAGCAATCTCTCATGAAGGACAGTAGGAAGCATCAATATCTTTGCACAAAAGATAAATATTGTAGTGAGCAAATATTACCTGACTGCACATATTAAGGCAGGTATAACAGCTATGATGAAACAAATGTGTGGAATTCTGCCTTCAGCAACAGATCTCCAAAAAGAAGTTACCACGAAGTGCATAGCTGCAGAGGAAACTGCTGTCCAAGATATGATAAAGGTTGCAACTGAAAGAATAACAAACCCTTTTAGCATCTGATGAAATGGGATTGTGCCCACGAAAGCTCATGAGATAAATAAATCTGTTAGTCTTTAAAAGTGCCACAGAGCTCCTTGTTTGTTTTCCTTTTAACATTGAGCCTAGAAGCAGGCCAGACCGCAGACAGCCACTTATGCACATTGCAACATTTCCTGTAGCCCTACCTGAAATTGCTGAAAATTTGTGCATGATAAGAGAGAATGGGATATAGCAGTTTGACACTAGTAGACTAGGGGGGAAAATGGGGAGGAAGAAGGGGACGGAAGACTTGGATCCCATAAAAAAGCATAATTTCAAACCATTTGGTAACCTTGATAAAACAGTTGGGTAAAAGAAGAAGCAGACAATACAAGTAACAACTATTGATCATCAGATATTCAGCAAGCTGACAGTTGCTGCCCAGTCTAGAGATGCTGATATCCAGTGTTTGATTAAGTATGAGCTGGCAGCTGTCCTACTTTCCTTCTTCAACTTGGATGAATCTCTAAGAAAGACCCAGAGAACAACATACTGTCTCGACTGGAAACATATCTGTCTACTAGGATCTGATGAGCCAACGTTAACTGTTATTGACCTCCTAATGCTTCTGCTGATGCTCAGATACCAAGTGCAAAACTTTTGAGGAGCTGTCTGATCAGCTGCTCAACGTTATTCTTGGAGTAAAATATCAATACACTTCTGTTGGTGACAATCATGCAAATACAGGATCAATCAAATCTGACAAGAGAGCCTCCATGGAGAATGACCCAGTGCAAGAAGTTTGAAATCCGACTCTGTTAACGCCATTACTAAAGCTATGCTTGATGATGATATTAAATTTAAAGAATGAATCAAACATTGCCAAACTTTTTCCTCAGTGACTGGATCATGAAGTATGAACAGCAAGGTCATGAGATACACCATGCTGGTGGGTTTCATGGCATTGCACCAACAGTGAAAGTAAGTTTGATTCAGCACATTCTACGTTGAACTTAGAACCAACAATTCTGCAATACCAGAACTGAAGGCAGATCACAAAGAAGCAGTTTCACACATGTTTTTGCATATTTCTTATGCAAAGCAAGCATTTGGAATAAACAGGGTGCCAATCATAGAATCATGGAAGTGTAGGACTGAAAGGCTATGTCTACACTAGAAAAGTTAAGTCGTCTTTATTAAGTTGACTTAATAAGGTCGACTTTAAGTCGACTTAAATTTGACCTTATTAAGTCGACTTAACAAAAGTCGACTTAAATTTTCTAGAGTAGACATAGCCCCTTTTCGATCTCATTAAGTTGACTTAACACTTTAAGTCGACTTAATAAGGTTGATTTAAGCGCTAATCCCCGTCCACACTGTCTTAAATCAACCTAATAAGGTTGACTTAAGCGCTAAGTCGACCTAAAACGAGGTGTTATTAAGTCGACTTAACTTTTCCTTAAGTCGACTTAGGGACATGTTTAAGTCGACTTAAGGAAAGCCCAGTGTTGACGCTGAGTAGTTTAGGTCAACTTAAGCCTCCTTAAGTTGACCTAACTTGTAAGTGTAGACGCACCCAAAGAGACATTGGCTGCGTCTACACTTGTAAATTAAGTCGACTTAAGCTTGCTTAAGTCGACTTAATTTACCCTGCATCTACACTATACTTTCCTTAAGTCAACTTAACCAGCTTGCTTAAGTCAACTTAAGGAAAATAAAGTCGACTTAATGAAAATTAAGTTGACTTTATTAAACCTCCTTTCAACTAGACCTAAGGCTTAATTCGACTTTTTAAAGTCGAATTAAGCCAGTGTAGACGTGGGGTAGCCCTAAGTCGACTTAGGGCTACCCAGGACTACACCAATGCCCTCCCTGCTGGGGGGGGCACAGGGGAGAGCCTGGCATGCCCCCCAAAGGGCAGGGCAGAGCCCTGTGTGATGCTGTCTGGATTTAGGGAAGCATTTATGATATTATTTTCAATGGATATCTCATAAATGCTATAATCCATAGGAACTATGTCATGTTTGGTATCAATAGAAAGGTAGTAATTTGCTGGGAATGATTATATAGTTTATGTCTAGGAATTATATTTGGACTAGAAGTTAAGAATTTGGTGTTATATCTATACTTTAACTTGTGTGATTTTGTGGAAACGCCCCAGACAAGAGGCTGTCTTAAACCATTGTGTCCTTAATGTTAAGGAATCTGCCAGGTGCAATGGGCCCAGGGGGTAACCTGATGAGACATTAAGGACACAATGGTTGTATTCCTAACGAATTACTAATAACTAACTAATTCGAACTAATTTTAGCAAGTGTAGACATAGTCTTAATGTCCTATGCCA
>ML685768.1:5955833-5969311 GCA_007922175.1 Pelusios castaneus
TCAGGTGTAGACATGAAGTAATCATGGCAGGACCAAGTGCCCTCTTAAACCATCCCTGACAGGTGCTTGTCTAACCTGCTCTTAAAAACTTCCAATGTTGGAGAGTCCACAGCCTGCCTACGCAACTTATTCCAGTGGTTAATCACCCTATAAAATCATAGAAAGAAAGTGATAATGGAAAGTTATGTGGGACTGATAAAATAGTTAATGTTCTACCTGCCTTAGTTTGTGTTGGTGTTTTAAACACCATTGCCTTTTCTAAGTGAATGTTACAGATAGCGAAAGGTTTCTGTCTTTTGTATTTTTAACCTGGGCTGGTTTTCACTGATTTTTGTTTTTGAAGAGAACAGTGCTATGCAATGTGAATGTTGTTGTGGGTAGGGCAAAATAAGTTGGCAAGTGCAGAAGAGGGAGGAGGCAACATTCTTATGATTAAAGAACAGGATTAGGAGCCAGGAGATCTGGGATCTTAGTCCTAGCTCTGACATTCCCATGTCCCTTCCTGTGTGACCTTGTCAAAAATCGTGGTTAGGGCCCAGTTCTGATCTCACTTAGTGACTGTGCAGTGACCATAAGGGTGCAGCAGTGGGTGAGTGAGAACTGTGCCCTGCCCCTGCCCCCAGCTGCTGTGAAACTTGGAATTTGAGGGGTACAAGGCCACAGTACCCTCCCTCTTCTCAGCAGGCCATGGTAGCTGGAGCTCCTCCATGGAAGTCCCCAATGGGAGAGGGAAAGACTGGTGCAGCCTAAGATGTTCAGATGGTATTTTTGGTTCCAGACACTGTGGGGTCCTGTCTAGGGCAGATGGTCGCATAGGGGAGGCCTGGGTATGGGAGAAGAACTGAGAAGGTTGGGTGACAGGTAGAAAGTAAACAGGTAGGCAGAAGAATGATGGAGTTATCCCTAGGAATCCAAAGACTAAGCCTGTGTTGATGGAGCAGTCTCCAGGCAGCATCTGTTATAGGAGTGTTCAGAGCTGGATTAACTGGCCTGGGGGCTCTAGGCTGCACCCCACCATGGGCTCCATGCCCCCCCAGCATGGAGGCCTGTCACAGGACCCCGGTGCCAAAGGGCACTCCCATCCCAGCCATTCTGCCCCCAGGAATGGGGATGGGGCTGGCTGGCACACAGTGTGGCCCCTGGTACAGCCCCCCAGGACCATGGGCCCTAGAAGGCTGTGCCAGAGTGGCATAGGCTGTGCCATGAGCCATCCAGCCTTGCTCCCCGGATGGAGCAAACAGATGCTGGCCCACCCCACTCTGCCCCCTGAGGCGGACCAGCCGGTGCTGAGCAGGGCGAGGGGGGGAGATAGGAGTTTTAGGGGCTGGAGCCTGGGGTCCCCTTTTTGGCTGGGACCCCTGCTATAATTTGGCCCTCGGAGTGTTATGTAAGGGCAGTATCTGGAGATAGTTACTATAAAGGGAGCTGTATACAGGCACAGAAGAATATGTTACTCTGTTTGTAAGTTAGATGGGCCAATAAAGTTGTTGTTGTGCAATGCAAATGGCTTCCTGAGGCTAGCTCCAGGAAAGGTCCAAGAGGAGCACAACATACCTGCTGGCACAGCAACATAGGCTTGTACTTTCCGGGTGTCTGGTTTAAGAGAGGTTTTCTCCAGCTATGTTTTTCATAGTTCCTTTTCCTGCTGCTCCCTCTTCTGTCCCCTTGGCATGTAAGATACAGTGGTTTCGCCCACCCATGGAATGCCACATTTGTGCATGTTATGCTATATTTTCATCTATATCTATTTTCTGATGTCCAGAGTAGTAGTTTCCCATATGGAGGATATATGGATGCTCTTGAGCAACTGGGCAGACCTAGGCTCAGGTTTGAGGACATTTTCGAGAGGGACTTGAATACTTTCAGCTTTGTCATTACAAGTTGGGAAGATGCAGATAGCCAGTAGATTACACTGCCAGGGAGTCAGAGGTTGAAGAGAGGGGTTGAGGTGGAGGAGAGCAAACTGGAAAGTGCAGCCGGTCTCAAGCCTTAGGTCTGTGTCAGTTTCATTTTCTAGATCTGCACCTTATGTCTACATAATTTTTGCAAGAACAGATGCTCAGTAATTGGACTGTTTAACCATTGCCAATGAAGGACCGCTACACAAAGTAACTAAGTTTTCTAGGCTGCTTCCACCATCATCTTTTGAAACAGATGGTGACCATTTTATTCTATATGGCTGCATCTACACCTGTAAATTAAGTCGACTTAAGCTTGCTTAAGTCAACTTAATTTACCCTGAGTCTACACTACAATTTCCTTAAGTCGACTTAAGCAAGTTGCTTAAGTCGACTTAAGGAAAATAAAGTCGACTTAATGAAAATTAAGTCGACTTTATAAAACCTCATTTTACTTCGACTTAAGCCTAAAGTTGACTTTTTAAAGTCGACTTAGGCCAGTGTAGACCTGGAGTAGCCCTAAGTCGACTTAGGGCTACTCCAGTACTCCACCACTGCCCTCCCTGCCGGGGGGGGGGGCACAGGGGAAGCCTGGTATGCCCCCCCACAGGGCAGGGCAGAGCCCTGCCGACCCTGCCCCTATGCCCTGCCAGGGTCCCTGTCCCTCTTTGCCCCATTGTACTGAGCCCCCTGGCACTGGGCAAGGGGTGCCCCCTGCCCCCGTGGACCTGCCCTACGTCCCCCTAGCCCCTAGAAGTTGACCTAGGCATCCAGTGTGGACACTCTAGGTCGACTTTGTAAGTTCCCCCCAAAGTCGACTTTAAATTTAGCTGTAGACGCACTAAGTCGACCTAAATTTACAAGTGTAGACATAGCCTATGACAGTAATGTATAGGAAATTGGCTATTGATCATCCATTGGGTGAAGCTTTAAATAATATTAACTAACTAACAAACCCATTTCTATACTCATGGAGCGGGTCTCACTGGTTTCACCAGAAATTGACAATGTCAATTTGGATTTCACTTCCTGACAGCTGTTTAGCAGTATATTGTATTGATAATTTTTGCTCATCATTTTTGTTGCAAGAAGCTACAGTTATGTGAAAAACCTATTCAGTTTAGCTGAGTAGCATTGAATTGCATGCTTAAAAAGAAGTTTGATGACAAATATTAAAATGAATAGCTATTAATGTCATTTACCTGTGACTGGAGCACGCATTCATTGAACATGCTCTTGCCTTAGCTTATGGAACACTGTGATCTCTCTGTACCACCAGATCTATGCTAAATACTCTTAACAGTTTTTTAAAGAGCTTTTGGTAGCTAGCATATTCTTTTTATCTCTATTGGTTATTGATTGTGATCCCCACTAAAGTTATTGGGCCTGATTCTGATTCCTCTTACACTGAGTTTACACTGATATAAATCAGCTGACACCAACTGAGTTAGCCCAGACTTACACCAGGTAAAAATCAGAATCAGTTCCATTATTTTAAAAGATAATCCTAGGAAAATATGGTTGTTGTTGTTTTGTTTTTTTTATGGTCCTTTGCTATCTTCTGCTGGAGGATTCTCTTCCAGTGTTCTTCCTTGGTGAATTCCAATAAAGGTTTCTGGTTTTATAAAAACACAAGGATAAATTTCCGATATGGACATTTTCTTCTATGAAAAAGTAAAAAACCCTTTTGGAAAAACTGACAGTTCTATCTGTGTGTATTTCTTATTTGCATTTGCTTGGATGAGTTTGGAATCCAGAGACAAGATTTACGTCAAACAATTCCTCTCCCTTTTATCCAATTTAGTTGTTTTAAACTAATACAATCATTTTCTAAGCTGATGGAGTGGTTCCTAAAGGCATTATACAAACTGTATGTCTGGAATCATATTCACCTTGTTTTATTGCATTAGCACCATACTTGAACTTTTCAAATTTGCATTGTGTGTTGCAGAAGTTCTGAGGATATTTGAAACCATTTACAATGGACTGTGGTAAATTGGATGAATTCTGTGACAAAGAAAGGGATAAGTGGAGATGAATTCTTAGTAACATGGAACAATGAAGGAAGAAGAGATAGTATAATCTTTTTTTTTTACTATCCAAGGGTATGTCTACACTTGGAACATAAGTTGACTTAAGGACGCTTAAGTTGATCTACTGAACTCTGCGTCCACACTGGGCGCTTATTAAGTCAACTTAAGTACTTCATTAAGTCGACTTAATAACTTCCCCTCTTTAGGTCGACTTAAGGCTTAAGTCAACTTATTCAACTTAAAGCCAGTGTGGATGGCTATGTCTACACTACAGGCTCTGTTAAGTCAACTTAACAAGGTTGACTTAAGTGTACATGCTCTGTTAAGTTGACTTAACAGAGTTGACTTAGCTTAACAAGTGTAGACATACCCCAACTGATTATGGAGAGATCCAATTCGATGCCTTGTTATAGGACAGATTCTGATACTCTTATGTAATGCCTTGCTCTCTGAATCTTTCACTGACTCCAGTGGGACTTCTTTTGGACTAAGATACTGCTCATTGTAATTAAAGGTATCAGAATCCAATTTATAGTAATTGCTGCTTATGGAAAGCCAGCAGGGGACTCATGAGAGCAATCCCTGTGATAGGATGTGGCAAGAAAGTTTGCAAAGGCTTTTTGCAACAGTTCTCAAGTTGCTTGAAAGTTTTACACACACTGATAAAACTTAAAAAGTTAACAGGCTGCTGGCAACTGGATGGCTTTTGAGACTTCAATAGTCAATGGAGTCTTTTACTTCTAGGGACCTGATGCCAGCCTCATCTACTTTGGCAGTTATTACTACCAGCCTAGAGCACAATGTGGCTATCACAACAGGAACAAATCAGCACTCCTGCTGGCAGGATCAGGGTTGGTCTACACTATCACGGAGGTCCACATAGCTGCATCGCTCAGGGATGTGAAAAAGTGAAAGCAGAATTGGGGTGCTTGTTTGCTATCAGTGTTCTACCACTGGGGTAAAATCATGGCCCAACTAAAGTCAAGGGGAGATTTTTGCCTGCTTTGTTGAGGTTCCTGTGGTTTGACAGTGAAGGAGATATTGCGAATGATCATGCTGGTACACTTGGGAAAAAATTACCTGGTAGTGTGCCAGCTTCTGTTGAAAAGCAAGATGTAATTTAGGCCATTACCATAATTATTTCCTTGCACTAGATTGGTGTGGTCTGCACTTTTGCCCAGTTATGTACTGTAGTGGTCTGTGGCTGCCCCTCCCCATCCATCGTAGAGGGAGGCCTTACTCCCTGACTATGTTGTTACATCTATAGGAGTGCTAGTCAATAGGAGAATTAGCAGTCTAAGGGGCTCAGGCCTTTTGGGCAGGGCAAAGCACTAGACAATCCAAGTGCCCTGGCCCTCTGGGCTGGCAGAGCAATAAGCAGGCTCAGACGTAGTTGTCTGGCAAGGGCAGAAAGAAGACAAACGCAGGCCGTCCAGCCTAAAGTGGGTAGGTTACCATCTCAGGGTTGGGGTTGTCAGCAGGGTGTAGGGGGACCCAGGCCCATCCTACTGGAGTAACATGATTGCTGCTGGACTGCTGATTCTGAGCAGCCGGATGCCAGGACAATTAGAGGGCACAGCAGGTGGCTATTTAAATGAGGGAGGCTTTGAAGAGCATTTTGACAGTGTTTCCCAGTAACGTGTCTTTATGTGATGCATTTGGTCTCGCAGTATTTACTTACTGCCTTGAATGATCTCTGTAGGTCTTACTTTCTGAGCAATAATTGTCCTGGCAAATATTCCTGTCTATAGCCACTGTGTTTAACTGTTAGTACTAAAGTAACGCGTGTATGACACAAATAAAGACTCATTTTATTTCAAAGATTCAAGTTTAATAACAGGACAATACACAACATTGGTTAAACAGGGGACACTGGTTATGGCTCTCACAGCTGTATTTAACTCTAGCTTTCATTGTGGAACCAGTCCCTAGGTGTGGAGACATGGTGTGCTGTGGGAGACTGGAAACACATGAGCAGTGTGGTGGGGAGTTTGGGGAGAGCATGGATTGGAGTTCTGTGTTGGCTACTGAGGGAGTCTTACATGAATGTGCTCAGACTGCAGCACAGTGAAGGATTTGACCATCTCTCTCTGGCTTTATCATCAGCTCCTGCCCTTGTCTCCCTTCTGAGCTGTCCAGCCTGAGTCTTTCATTAACTGTTTCCCTTTGCACTCTTGTTTTGTCATCGGCTGTATCTGTTTACTGCAGTGCTTCACAAAACATATCCTCCTTACTCCTCCTGGTTTTCAGCCTTATCTGATGGAGGCGCTCCATTGGTGTGGAGGAGTGGGTCCTTAAAGGCACATCTGCAGTAGCCAAAGGAACAATGAACAGAGACAATATTCTGAATGTGCCCACAGCTGTGAATTACAAAAGTTATGCTGGCCTCCTTCTCACTATCTCTTGGCTAGCATACAGCTCGGCCTGAGTCCCAAATATGGTGAGTTCTTGAGGGTGGAGGAGGAAGAGGGAAAAGGCAAGGGAAAAGGGTCTGGGAGGTTTGTGAAGAGGATTACTACAAGTGCCTAGGGAGACCATTCTGAATATTGGCTCCCTTTTCCACAGGCCAGGGTAATCAAACACAATTATCTCTCTCTTAAGAGTAACCTAGGAAGGCAAAGGTACATGCCCTGCATGTGTGTAGCTTCAGACTGATTCTGCATGCTTCTCCTTTGTGTGCTATTCTGGTCCATGCTAGGCGGCATGGCAAAGTTTCCTACAGTGGGGAGAGAAACAAGGAAGCTCTGCCAAGGATCCTTTGGCAAAGGATTGCAGAATTTCTATAGGAAAGTTTCTAGAGATCTCTATGGAGGATTTCTGGGACATCCCAGTGTCGACATTTTTCGCTGGACCTCCACAGCATAGCTGCATAGAATCTGTTGTTAATTGTCCTTATTCCTCCATTACCAAATAACAAAGTACATGAGAGCTCAAATTTCTCTCACTGTGCAGCATCAAAGGAAAATGAGCACTTACTGGAGCCCCCCTCATCTGCCTCATGTGTGCCCAAGCTGGAATGCCAGGGCTGGCTAGACCACTCCGAAGTCAAAAAGAGGTCCTGACTTGCCATGCCATGGATGACCCTGTTGTATGATCTACATTGACTTGCAGTTCCACTTCCTCATCCACTACTTTGTCTTTGGGATTGAGTTCACTGGCTACTGCTGCCAGTCTCCCCAAATATCTATGGGACTCTTGATAGTGGAGGTGGGGTTGCCACCGAGGATGATGTGCAGCTCCTTGTAGAAGAGGTGTGTCTTTGGCACCCACCCCAGAACAGCAGTTAGCCTGTCTTGCCTTCTGGTATACCTGCCTCAGTTCTTTGATCTTAGCATGGCATTGCTCTGTATCCCATTTGTGCCCATTCTCCTGCATACCACTAGTAATCAGCCCTTAGGTACCAAAGTTCCTATTGCTGGAGTGAAGTTGCAACTGCATAGCCTCCTGTCCCCACAGACCCAGCAGATCCAACAGTTCCTGTGTACTCCACACAGGAACATGTCTACTGGGGAAAGCTGGCATGGTCACCTGGGAAGATGAGGTGTGAATTCTCCATGCTAAGCAAATAAGGAAAGGAGTTGCAAAAAATTCATGGACCTTTAAATGGGGGAAGGGCACATACCTGTGTACTTTCAGGGCAGCGGAGTTCAAACTGCTGACCAGAGTGGTCAGGATGGGCATTATGGGACAGCTCCTGGAGGCAATTAGGGCAACATAACCAAACTGACACTGCATCAGTCGAACTAGGTCTCAAAAAGGCCCGTGCCTTTCATTGAGGTGGTTTTATTAGGTCAGTGTAGCAGGGGATTTACATTGGTGGGAGGAACATTTTAGGATGTACACCTCCATTGTTTTTTTGGTGAAGACTGACTTTTGTTGCCAAAACTGTGTAATGTAGACAAGGCCTAAGTTTCAACAATTTCAATTTCTTGTTGCAGTCAGAAACTTCTGGAGTAGATATTGTCAAAATAGAACTGATTAGGAGCCAGATTCTCTTATTCATTATTATTCACATGGAGTGATATTTTTCTTTATGGAACTCTACTTGCAGAGAAAAGAACTGTTCATGGTGGCAGAATTTGAGCCTAAAACTGAAGGTTCTTTATGCACCACTGTGGTGTGGAGTCAATATATGTGATGTTTTAAGGCAATGATATTTTTATACAAGGGCGTTGATTTCTGTAAGCTATAATTATTCACCCTTTGTTCTAACCTTAAAATTGCAGGTGCTTTGTTTTTCCTGGATTCCCTATCACGTACATCACCCAGGGCATCCTCCTGCAAGATGTTGACGGCTTCTTGTGAGGTGTTAAGTGCTCTCAAGACCCCTTGCTTTCAGTTAGAGTCAGAGGTGCTCAGTGCCCATGGAGCAGCTCAGCCCCTTGTAGGAACAGACCACTGATGAAGAGATGATGTGGTCTGACTCACATGAAGATAAAAACCTCTTGCTTTCTATGCACATATGAAGTTAATGGAGAGATAGGGACCTGCTAATGCTATTAAATACATACTCAATACAATATGTGTTGCAAAATTGAGAAATTTGTTGCATTTTAAAGGTGCATGATATGAAGGAGCAGATTCCAGCTGACAGTGCACTAAATCTAGCTAAACAGAATGCTGAAACATGCCAGTCAAAGATATTAATTATTATTAAGAGTCTTTAAAACAGCCTTTCAGTAGGTGCCATTGACTGCCCACATGAGCAATTTTACTTACAGTCCAATCTTTCTTTTACTATCGATTATAGTAGGAAAGAGATGAAAAATATGAAACCAGTGTTGCGGAGAATAGATCAGTTTATTAATGCTCCCTCTTCAAATTGGCTATTGTAAAATGCAATAGAAGAACATAAAAAACTGGTCTAAGAAAAAAGCTTTGATACAGTAAGTTTCAAGTGTAGCTCCTTCTGCTTTTTATTACCAAACTTTCCATTGGACCCATGAAGCTGGAGAATGCTTGACCTTTTGCCAGATGATTACTGGTATAACATTACCTTAGAGAATCACATTTTTGCTGATATTTTCCATTGAAGCAATTTGCAGTTACTTCCTACATACATTTCCACTTACTTGCCAAGTATCTTATTATGATTAACATTTATCTATATGCTTTTAGATCAATAACTTAACAAACTATGCTCTCTGTTAATGTAACTTAATGAGGGTAACTACTATAAGCACTGGCCTAGCTACAGACTTGAGGAATACCTTCCTGTTCAGGAAGAGCCTAAGGAATGTACACTGCATTGCTCAGTTTTATGTGGCAAAAATAGCAAGGAGCATGAGACACCAAAACCATTAATACTGACCATGATGTCAGTATTGGCTTCATATGTATCATAGAATCATAGCAGATAGGGGAAAAGGCTTATCAGGCCACCTTTCTCCCAATACAAGATTATTGTCTCCTGTGTCTACTTGTAAATGTCCCACATGAACGGGTTTCCATCCTTTCTCTTGGGAAAAGGGTGAATTTTGTATGGTACATAGATCAAGATGGTAGGTATCTTAGACAAACCTTGACCAGATAGTTCTGCAGTTTAATATATCTCATTTGCTGGAAGATTTTCCTGATATTTGACCTATTTTCCCTCTTTTTTTTATTGCACCTCATTTGACTACCTTAAATAATTCCTCTTTCTGTTTGATGTTTGTACCCTTAAAATATGCAGAGTTTTTATTCTGCCCCCAACTCTCCTCTCAGGTATCACTTAGCCAAGATAAACAATTATTATGCTAGGGTTAGGAATACTTAGGAACCCAGTGAAAAAGCCCTGTTGTGCTAAGGCTGGCACTCTTTGTAACAAAGACTTCACAAAGTTATAAAAAAGCTTAAAGAAATGATCCATATGTATGACGTTGTCCATATTTTCCAGTGTTCAGTGTATAGATAGGATTTTTGGCTGAATATACAGGACTCCGCTCTGGCATCTGCACACAATCCAATTTATCAGCCATGTCCAGTCTGAGATGCACAACGTGCAGCATGAATGATAACCAATAACAACTGTTTCCTTCTTAATAGTTTATGTAGGAATTGTGTCATTTAGAAATGTAAGTCCCATTTGAAGTCACATGAGCATGACTGAAAACTGCTACCATCTGACAGATCATAGAATCATAGAATAATAGGGATGGAAGGGACCTCACGAGGTCATCTAGTCCAACCCCCTGCTAAAAAGCAGGATCACTCCCACTAAATCACCCCAGCCAGGGTTTTGTCTAACCGGGCCTTAAAAATCTCCAAAGATGGAGATTCCACCACTTCCCTAGGTAGCCCATTCCAATGCTTCACCACCCTCCTAGTGAGAAAGTTTTTCCTAATATCCAACCTTGACCTCCCCAGCTGTAATTTGAAACCATTGCTCCTTGTTCTGTCCTCTGTTACCATCGAGAACAGCCTAGCTCCCTCCTCTTTGGAGCACCCCTTCAAGTAGTTGAAGGTTGCTATCAAATCTCCCCTCAGTCTTCTCTTCTGTAGACTAAACAAGCCTAGCTCCTTCAGTCTCTCCTCATAAGTCATGTGCCCCAGCCCCCTAATCATTTTTGTTGCCCTCCGCTGGACTCTTTCTAATTTGTTAACATCCTTTCTGTAGTGGAGAGCCCAAAACTGGACACAGTATTCCAGATGCAGCCTGACTAGTGTCGAATAGAGGGGAATTATCACATCCCTCAATCTGCTGGCAACACTCCCACTGATGCAGCCCAATATGCCATTGGCCTTTTTGGCAACAAGGGCACACTGTTGGCTCATATTCATCTTCCCATACACCATAACCCTCAGATCCTTTTCTACCACGCTGCTACTTAGCCGATACTCAGCTGCTTAAGTGAAAAGAGAAAGATAAGGTGGATGAAGTAATATCTTTTTCTAGATCAAATTCTGTTGTGGAGAGAAATGCTCAAAAGTTAGTTTCCTTCACCAACAGAAGTTGTTCCAATAAAAGATATTACTTTACTAACTGCCTCCCTAATATCCTGAGACCAATATAGCTACTTCACCACTGCATGAGTGAAATAAATCTGGCTTGACAGACTGGATTCTGTCTAGTTTTAGGTAGCCAATCAAATACTACAAAAACCACCACCACAATTGAGACTAATGAGCAACTTTGTTGACAGCAAGAACATGGAGAGCAAGGTGAGAATGGGTATTGAGCATACCAGCCCGTCAGGCATTCTTTCAACTGTCTTGGGATGGACAATCCAGGTCAAAGGGCAGGCTGTGAAGAGTAATGTAAGGAAATTTGTGGGTGCTCTACCTATTCTGGGGATAATCAGAGATATATTGTGTGACAGGCTGCTCCCCGGTTCTGGTCCTGTGTGCTGCAGTGACCCCTGGATTCCTACTCTTGAACCCTGACTTACCCCACCTCGACAGGTGACTACACACTCCTGAGCCAGTCCACACCAGCCTCCTCCTTTAATCGGTCCCAGGGAGTGGGTGTGTACCAACTCAGCACCTATGAGGCAGTCCCCAAGTGAGCACCCTCAGTTCCCAAAAAACACACTGGGAACCCCCATCTTACAGAGACTGGAACCCACCCCCAATCTCCACAGAGACACGTTGGTCCATTTAACACTGAAGTGGATCATGCCCTGCCACTCTGATTCACACCTTCTAAAGTTCACACAGCTTTAGATAAAACAAACACTAGTTTATTTATTAGGATATGATTTTAAGTGAGTATATAGCAAATCAATGCACAATCATTTAACAAAGCAGTCAGAAGTAACCACAAATAAATAAACGATATAATACACATAGTTCCCTATACAACTATTAGAGATATGCTCCTCTCACCACTCAAGTCCCGCTGAGATGGTTTGCAGACGTCTCTGCCTATTTTAGGCAGGGCACAGTCCTTCTTGTAGATGTTTCAAGATGGAGTCTCTCAGTCAAAAAGCCCCAAACTGTTCAAAGTGTCTCTCCTTGTTTCCAACCCCTCCCCCCCTCTCAGGCCCCCTTCTTCCTGGGTTATGGTGATTTCCTTACATCTACCTGGGCCAAGGAGGGCAATTTACGTCACCTTTGTCATGCACCTCTCCAGCCTCTGTGCTTTTCATGTGCTGCTCGAAGAGAGCTCTGTTTGATCCTCTCCCCTCTGAGCCATGTAACGTGCTTCACACATACATGATGCTGCAGGAAACATGATACCATAGTAATCATGTAGAATATGTTATGAGCATGCATAAAGGAACCTTGCATGGCATAATTGGCATCAAGTCATACAATCACAGTGCAAAAGTGAACAGAAAAATCATATAGATCATAGCTCAGGGGTGCACGGATGTGTATCCCGTGACATACTGGAAATTCTCACCTGGTATAAATTGGTGTGGTTCCATATTGGCTACATACATATGTGTACATTGTGGAGCTGCTAAACCAATTTACAGTAGCTGAGTATGTGGTCCAGTATCTCTGACTATCCTTGGAAAGAATGATTGACCTCAATGGAGCTTTGCTGATTTACCCCTGCTGAGGATCTGATCTTTATGGCCCAACAACTAATCCTCAACATCCTTCAGCTTTCAGAAGCACTCAGTTCATCCCAAATTTACCTTCCCTGTGTAAGACAAGTAGGAGAATTCCATCACCACACTGAGTCTGTGTGTTCATGAATACTAGCAACTTGCATGCTGGTAGACCATTGGAGTTTGCATTTGTTGTCCTTAGTGGAATGTTGTTATAATTGTTCACTGTGGATGAGATTCACCCTTGTGCAGTGGGCCAGCACAGAATCTCAGCACCATTTCAGTCCCAATTAAATTCTTTTCTGGGAAGTTAAGTGGATTTTAGGTGCTGCATAGACCTGGTGCTAGCCCTCTGATTTTCATCCAGGATGACTCTGGTTTTATAGTCTACCCCTCCCTTTGTATGGAATTTGGTTCACAATGTCACTGTATTGTTAGTCTCTAACAAAGTGTAATAAGGAGATGCTAAATTGTTATAGAATACTATTTTTGATTGAGTTATGTATTTACCATTGTTGTTTATCCACTGGCTGAGCAGGCATGCTTTTTTCCTTGCCTTCTGCCTTTTCTGATTATTATTCATTTTCTCTGTTATATTTTTTACCTCATCTTGTCGACATAAAATATGGCAAATTATTATGCTGTATTGCAACTCTCTGTAAAAATACAATGATGTAGTGACCACTGGGGTCATGTTGTGACCCAATGGATGCCTTAAGGATTTTGATTTTCTAATAAAATTTATGGTGATAATAAATAAATGGACACGGTTATGACTCACTAGTGGGGTGTGTTTGAAAATAATTCATATGAGCTTCCTATATACAAAGGAAATCTTCTGTTTTATGTCTCAACAAATGCAGTAACTTTTCCATGGCATAAGGTGGGTTACTTGTTACTGTAAATTAGTTATTTAAAAAGATGGTGTAGAAATAAAATTAAGGGAAAAGGAAATTTTCAGATGCTTTGTGTCACACAGTTATTTCTTTATTTTCACACTTACATTATAATCTTAGAAAGACAACAGAGTCCTGTGGCACTTTTAAAGACTAACAGATTTATTAATC
>ML685768.1:5974311-6009783 GCA_007922175.1 Pelusios castaneus
AGAGATTTCAACAATTTCCACAACACAATCAAACTTAGCCTGGAACACTCCACACAAGAGATCCACTTTCTGGACACTACAGTGCAAATTAGCGATGGGCACATAAAGACCTCCCTATACCGCAAACCTACTGATCGGTATAGTTACCTACATCCCTCGAGCTTCCATCCTCGACACACCACACGATCCATTGTGTACAGTCAAGCCCTAAGATATAACCGCATTTGCTCTGACCCTTTAGACAGAGACAGACACCTTCAGGATCTCTACCAGGCATTCTTAAAACTACAGTACAAACCCACAGAAGTGAAGAAACAAATTGACAGAGCCAGACGGGTACCCAGAAGTCAACTACTGCAGGAGAAGCCCATGAAAAACAACAACAGAACGCCACTGGTCGTCACCTACAACCCCCAAGCCAGACCTCTCCAACACATCATCAAAAAACTACAGCCTATTTTACAAGATGATCCCTCACTCTCTCAAGCCTTGGGAGACAGACCTCTCCTTGCTTTCAGACAGCCCCCTAATCTTAAAAGGATACTTACCAGCAACTACAGATCACAGAGCAGAAACACTAAAGCAGGAACACAGCCCTGCAGCAGACCACGCTGCCAACTTTGCCCTCATATCTACACTGATGACACCATCACAGGGCCTAATCATGCCACCTACTCCATCAAGGGTTCGTTCACCTGCTCATCCACCAATGTGATTTATGCCATCATGTGCCGGAAATGCCCCTCTGCCTTATATATTGGACAGACAGGACAGTCTCTGTGCCAAAGAATCAATGGACACAAATCTGACATCAGAAATTGCAACACTGCAAAACCTGTAGGGGAACACTTCAATCTCCCTGCCCACTCCCTTAACGATTTGTTAATAGCTGTGTTGAAACAGATGAATAACAAATCACAGCTTCAAAGAGAGTCTGCAGAACTCGAACTTATATGCAAATTTGACTCAGTTGTCTTGGGGTTAAACAGGGACTATGGATTTTTCTCGCATTACATCAAGTGAATTGACCTCCCCCTCCTCTATGTGCTGTTCCTCAGTGCTTTGAATCCTAACACCTATTTTGATTTGCTGTTACAGCCTGACCTGATGCTATGTCATACACTCCCCTGCATTTAATTTCCTCCCACTCTGTAACTTTCCTATCTTCAAAGCGTCTGACGAAGTGGGATTTTCTCCCACGAAAGCTCATGCGATTAATAAATCTGTTAGTCTTTAAAAGTGCCACAAGACTCTGTTGTCTAAAGGCAGTTAAGTCAACTTAACAAAGTGGACTAAGTCAACTTAACTTATCCGAGTGTAGATATAGCCTTTCATACAATAAGCCAGAATCTGAAAGAGCTCTGAACTGGGGGAAATGACCTTAGAAGCAGACCATATTTACATAGACACACCCATTCTATCTATCTCAGCAGAGCTATCTGCCCAAAGTAAACAGTTTTGTTTGTTTTGGGTTTAAATTCACGTTAATATTGCACGTAGGGGTAATACTGTTGCTTTCATTATATGACTAAAGGGCAGTAGATCATACCCTGACTGAGAGGTTCACCCTGACTGTAACCTCACTGGGAAGTAGGCTCAGAGTAAGTTTTCTGTTTTGGACCTGATTGAAGGGTCCTAGAAGACTCCCCCTTCTGCTCCAGTGTTTAAAAATAGAGCTGACTAGACTCAACTGAGGGACCAGGTTCTCTCTCAGTCATTGGTAGAGCAGAAATCACTGATAAGGGGATCTAAGGGTTGAGTCTTAGAGCCGGTATAGGGACAGTGTTATAGTGAAAGAATGCAGAGGCTACAACAGCAGTGAGGTTCTCCACTACCCAGTGAACTGTCTAAAAGCTGAAATCCCTAAGAACTGGGGCTAGTGGTAGAACCTAACAATGTGGCATTGCAGAGGAAGCAGTAGCAAAGAGATGGCAGCAATAGCAGCATTGCTCAATACCCCAAACCCACCTGAATGCACCCCCTTCCCATGACTGGAATTTTGCTGGCAACAGATTACTGGGTTCCCAGATTACTTGAGCTAGTTCTCTTTTGTAATATTAGGAAGAACCCTTAGATATTGAGCCCTCCTTTTTTACTAACAATATCACCTGACAGAGGGGTTAAGATCATAGTGTATATTCATTCATTCTAAACACCACAGTTCTCTCTCAAACACTATTGCTTAGGGAATTCAGTAGGGCATAAAATCAGCTGGACAGAGCCTGCCAGAGAACACAGCTGCAATAGAGGGAAATAAAGAAATAGCATAAGACATTTGGAATGATGTGGGATTCATGTCTTTAGCAACACAAGAGCTAAATTTAATCATTATTAATGTCTTATTATCTATACCCTCAGTTTCATGATTCAGTCTGTGGAATCCTCAGCTGCCTTAAGTCAATGTGGCTCTCCATTTAAGTCAATGCAATATGCTGATTTAAATTATACCAACTGAGGATTTGGTGCAACATCTCTGATAGCGATAATAAAGAGAAAGGGGCCTGGGTTTGTGTGGAACTGGTTCACTCATAGTTCTAAAAATGAGGGACAGTTGCCAGATCGGGAACTCATTCAGCTTTGTCTTCTTCTCAACTTTGGTCTTGGAGCTGTCAAAAGTAACATGGAATCTTCTAAATTTAGACTCAACCCATGTAAGCAGATACAATTAACATCATTGATGTGAATGTAGGTTAGATGTCACTATAATCTCCTTGGGCACATCTACCTCATATCATATAATGGATTGAAAAACCGCTGCATAGTGTCATGGGCTATGTCTACACTTACTAAAATTAGTTCGAATTAGTTAGTTCGAACTAACTAATTCGAACTAATTTTAGTTAGTTCGAATTAGCTTAATTCGAACTAGCATGGCCCCACTGGAACGTTCGTTCGAACTAAGCAAGCACTTGCTTAGTTCGAATTAGTGATCCCCATTCATTTCAATGGCTGGTTAATTTGAACTAAGAAATTAGTTCGAATTAACATGGCCACATTGGTTAATTTGAACTAGTTAGTTCGAATTAACCCTTTAGTTTGAATACCCTATTCGAATTTATTAGTTCAAATTAAGGAAGCCCTTAATTTGAACTAACTAAAGCCTAGTGTAGCCATGGCTTTAGTTAGTTTAAATTAAGCCTCCTTAATTCGAACTAACTTGCCAGTGTAGACATAGCCTTGGATACCAACACAACTGCAAAAACAAGTCTACTTGAGCAACACCAATGCTAATCAAATGATAACAAATGGACAGAAAATTGAAACACACAGATCGTTAGCATTGAAGTCATTGATTAAAAGTCACTTAAAACCAGTGTTATAGAAACTCAGAATGCCTCAGTAGCTGTCATTCTAGCCATAGCCCCATTTTAGCAGGATTTTTCTGGCGAAATATGGATGGTTAGGATTTTTAAGTTACTATTGGCATTGTTGCGGCATTTACAATTATCTTCAAGGAAAATTGCAGTGATTTTTTCAAAATTTTAGTCTAGTAAAACCAGTGTAATAGGCTTCAGAGAAATGAACTTTGTATTTATAAAGCCCAAAGCCAACCCAACCCAACCAACCAACCAGAAAAAAGAAAAAAAAGAAACCCCACAAAACCCAAGACATTCAAACAAATACAACTAAAAAGCTTAGTTAAACTCACTCTTTTTATGTAGACAGAAAGTCTGATAAACTGATTTTCAAAGTCTTCCACATTGATTTCAATGGAAAAAGTCATTTGAGCACTTTCAATATGTAATTTACTTTTTTTGTTCAAGATGAAGAATGTCTTTTTGTTTTCCATGTGATTCCTGTTAACTGTAATATCACTTGATTGGTTAAATCCCATGCATCAAGCCTTAAATTTACTACTAAATGTCTGTATGGCGAGGACTGATACAAAACTCAGACTTCCATCAATCAGTTCTTTAAAGAATCAGGATATAATATAACACTTATTAACTAAAAAAAACCTCTCTCTCTCTCTCTCTCTCTCTCTCTCTCTCTCTCTCTCACACACACACACACACACACACACACACACACACACACACACAGAGTTGACTATTCTAGGGAAGGGAGAAAGTGTCAATATTTTAATGTACATTTTAGATATGAATATGCCTATTAATTTAAAATATTCTAGCAATTCTAGCAAATCTACATTTGCCCTTATATTGGATGAATGGGGAGCATTAGTACTTCATATCAAGGTCATAGGCCCAAATATGAGACCTTATTTCAACACTAGGGAAAATGGTCTCCTGAATAACTCGTTATTATTATTATCACTGAACACTCCTGGAAGTCTAGTAGAGAGTCACATCTAACTGCTCATTCAGAAAGCTAAAACAAAGTACATCTATTTTCCAAGAGAATGGTGATCGTTCTCTTTATTTTGCATGCTGAGTAGAACTAGTAGGAAATTTAGGACAATTTTTTTTTTTGGGTCAGAGAATGCAAATTCATCAAACTCGAAGCTTTTCAGGGAATCATAATGGTTTTGCTAAAACAACAATTGGGAAGGATTCTCAAGTGTAGGCTGGAATTTCTGGAGGGAGTGGACACCCAGACGGATGGATGTATTGAAAGGAGTATACTCTTTCTCTGGTGGGTTTGGCACTCACCTACGGTTTGGAAGACCAAGGGTTGAGTCCCTGCTCTCAGTCACGCAGGTCTGCCACATCCCAGTTGACTGCCTTAACTACTGGGTTATTTGCTATTGTATGATGAGTTTTTTTTGTTAAAATTTTTTAAAAGGTCTCATTTTTTTCCTGTGTTGGAACAAAAACAAATGCCCAAAACTCTCTCTTTTCAAAATGGAATGCTTGTTTTCCAGCCAACTCCAATGCTGAGTCCTATTCAAACTCCCCAGTTAAAATCCATTTCCTTCTGGGTCCCTGTAAGAGACAGGGAATATGGCTGCCCTCGGAGACAGACAGCGAAGGCGGGCCAATCCCCTGCAAAGGAGTTAACCCTGGTCCACCAATCCTGGCTGACAGGAAGCAAGTGGGCAGGGCCCAGAAGGGCAGTATAAGAAGGAGGCCCTCTCCCTCAGTCAGGGCCCAGCCAGCACCGGGGAAGCACCGTGCTTCATTACCCCGGGGCCAGATGCCCCGCCAGGCGTCCTAAGAGGTGTGGCCCCAGCTTCCCACTGCCTGGGGCCCAGAGGACTGCCCCGATTGGCATGCACCCAGCCGGGCTGAGGAGACGCCAGTCCCCTGGGACCAGAGGGAGCAACCCCCCCCCCGATTGTACCGAACAATCAACCCTCTGACCCAGAGCCCTGGGGTTTGGAGTTGCTGGACGGCCCCTGTGACCTGGAGGAGCTGCCCTTGGCTGATGACCCCGGGGAACCAGCCGCTGCCCCGGAGCCCTATGGACTGGCCCTGCCCGATGGCCCCTGTGACCTGGGGGAGCTGCCCTCCGCTGAGGACCTGGACGAGACGCTGCCAGCCTTGCCACCACCAGATGAAGCAGACGGGTTCGGGAACTTCCCCACGGTGGAGTACCCCGGTGTCCCCTAGGAGATGGGAACCAGGTACCCTGGGGAAAGGGAGAGGGGAGAGCTGCCTGGCCCGGTGGTCTTGCAATGGCCGTGGACCATACCCTGGGGCAGTGTGTTGCGGTGGGAACCCCGCTGCCCCGCACCAGGGATATCCCGGAGCCCCCGGGTGCGTTGGAACCATCCTGCTATAGCCACTGTGGTTTGATTGGTGGTATTCTTCTCTCCTGCCTGCCCCAAACCCCACTCCTGACTGAGAAACTGCTGCCGGCCCTGCCCTGCCTGGAGCCAGGTTTGTGTTTGTGCATAGAGGCTCGCCCTTCCCTGGGCGAGAGACTGCGGCCTGCCCCGCCCTGCCTGGGGCCAGGAGGCAGAGCGGTCACAGTCCCACAGCTCTTTTTTCATCATTACCCTTTTAACATTTTTTAAAATATTGTATGTTCTAGGGCTGTTTTTGTCCATTTCCCTGAGCTTGCTCTCGCTCATGAGCTCCTTTCACAAGACCCTTTTTAGAGTTACTTGACCCTTTGCTACTTTTTATCTGGTTCAGTTCTTGTTCATCTGATTTCCCTCTCCTTCAATTCAATGTTCTCTCATTATTGAGTTTCTTTACCTTTACATACCACAAGCTGCCACAAGGTATCATTGTTCAAGAACGTTACTCTTGTCACCACCCATGAAGAAGCAGCTATTTATACACTTTGGCTATTATATTACATTGTATTAAGGTCAGTGATAAAGGCATAATAATGCCATGCTCTAAAGGTTAGGACTACCTCAGCTGCAAGTGCATGGCTGTATACAGTAATGTTATTACTAGGACTCAGAATAACTCGCTTCAGGTGAAATAAGAAATGACCTAAACCTTTGCCCAAAACTTGAATCATATCCAAATCACAACTTCATAGAGTTCAAGTTGTGCAGAGGACATGGTAGAGCAGGGACATGAATCCAGTTATCCCAAGTCTTAAGGTTAGCATTCTGGATCATCCTTTCTCCAAGAGAGAATTTTAAGAGATGATTTCAGGTAAGGTAGATAGTATCACAATGGCTATGTCTACACTTGAAAAGTTAGGTTGACTTTATGAAGTCGACTTAATACGGTCGACTTTAAGTCGACTTAAAGTAGACCTTATTAAGTCAACTTAACAAAAGTTGACTTAACTTTTCAAGTGTAGACATGGGCCCTTTTTGACTTAATAAGCTCCACGAAGGCACTAATCCCCATCTCCACTGGCTTAAATCGACTTAATAAAGTCGATTTAAGTGCTTGTTCGAATTAAAATGAGGTGTTGTTAATTCAAACTAACTTTTCCTTAATTTGACTTAAGGAGAAGCTTAAGTCGATTTAAGGAAAGCCCAGGGTAGACGCGAAGTATTTTAAGTCAACTTAAACCTCCTTAAATTGACTTAATTTGTAAGTGTAGACGCATCCCATGAGACTGATAATACGGAGCGTGTCTACCTCCTGGATACTACAGAATTTGGTGTCTCATTTGGTGGAATGTTTGGCAGTGCTGCCAGCTGGAAGTGTTAGAGCTCTTTTGTACTCAAGGGACAGAACCAGTTTGTACAAGGGGGCTTGTACCTCTTTCATGTTTCTGTTTATCGAGGGAACTTGTTCAAAAGAGTGAGTCTGGATAAGAATCTCAGTGTTCTTTAGACCAAGTTCTTTCCACCATGCAATATGAAAAGCTTTTTATAGCTGAATAATATATGCATTAGCTATGCTTTTATTTGTGTTGTGATGACCTTGCAACTGCAACACATGCCCTTGGGAGCACAAGACTTGACTCTTCTTCATTTCATCACAGGGCTTTTGAGTGGGCTGCCTCATCTCTTGCAGCTTTTTCACTCTGCAGTGGTGCAATATATTATTTCCAGTAGACTAGAAAAGTGTTAATGTTCTATCAATATTCGAAAAGGGCAACCAAGATGACTCAGGTAACTATAGGAAGCCTGCCATCAGTCTCAGGCAAAATAATGGAAATGTTGATATGGGTTCAGTTAATAAAGTATTAAAGAATAAGAATATAATTAATGACAGTCAACATGGTTTTATGGAAAACAGAACTTGTCAAATCAAACAAATCTGATTTCATTCTTTGATAAGATTACAAGTTGGGTTGATAAAAGTAATTGCACAGATGTAATGTACTTAGGCATTTGATTTAACACTGCATGAAATTCTGATTAAAAATTAGCAGTACACAATATCAATAAAGCACATGTTAAACAGATTAAGAATTGGGTTAACTGACCAATCTCCAAAAGCAGCTGTCAACTGGGAATTTGTTCTAGGCCCAGTATTAGTCAACTTTTTCATGAATGATCTTGAAGTAAATATAAAGAAGCTGCTGATAAATTTTGCGGATGACACATTGTGGAGCAGTAAATATTGATGAGTACAAAGGAGTCAGATAGCAGTCTGGATCTCTTGATAATTGGGAGTCCATTCAAACTAAATAAGTTTTAGTATATTAAATGCAAAGTTATGCATGTATGAACAAAGAACATGGCCATTTCTACAGAAGGGGGCACTGAATCCTGGAAAATAGTGACTCTGAAAAGTATATGAGGTCATAATGAACAAATGACTGAAAATGAGATGCTGTGGCAAAAAGGGCTAATGTGATCCCTGGAGGTATCAGGGAACAGTGGCATAGTAGGTGGAGTACAGAGGATTTTGTTTCTGTATCTAACATTGGTGAGACAGAGGGCTTGTCTACATTGGGAGTGGGATTGTAATTCAATCTGAAGACGAAGGCAAGTGATCACAGCAAATTGCTTGCTCAGGGTTTTGCGTCCCCACTGCTCACATTACTTCTTGAATTGCACTATGGGAAGTAGTAGGTGCAGGGGCTTGAGGGAAGGCAGTCATCCTCTGCTCATTCCCCCTCCTCTCTTTTCTTAAAAAAAAAAAAAAGGAAAAGCTTTCATTGCTGTTTCTCTGCCCCAGGCACATCAGAGAGGCACAATGCTGCATGCAGAGAGAGGAATTAAATGAAAACTTTCTGGGGATGCAGGCTGGGGAGGAGCTATGTTACTATGGTGAAGCAAACTGGAGAAATAAGAAAAGCAAGATTAGAGCTACTCTCTGGCTACATGGACCTAAATTCAAATTGTAGATTTTGACCTCAGTGCTATGCACAACTCCATTTAATTTGAATTTAATGCTCTGACAGTGGAGACACAGGCTGCAGAAAGTCGAGGTAAGCAGCATTATGTCGAACCTCACTGTCAGTGTAGACGAGGACTGATGCTGGAATACTGTGTACAGTTCTCGTGTCCATGTTTTAAAAAAGGGTGTTGAAAAACTGGAGAGAGTTCAGAAAAGCAATACAACAGTGATTCAAGGGCTGAAGAAAATGACTTAGTGTGGAAGATTTAAAGAACTCAATCTGTTTAATTTATCAAAAAGAAGATTGAAGGTACTTACTGTCATCAAATCACCTCTCACAAGCAGAAAATTAATTAATTAAGTTTGCAGATGACACCAAGTTAGGAGGTATTGCCAATAAAAAGGAGGATTGGGATATCATACAGAAAGATCTGGATGACCTTGTAAACTGGAGTATTAGGAATAGGATGAAATTTAATAATGGGACGTGCAAGGTCATGCATTTAGGGACTAATAACAAGAATTTTTCTTATAAGTTGGGGGAGCATCAGTTGGAAGTGATGGAGGAGGAGAAGGACCTGGACATACTGGTTGATCACAGGATGACTTTGAGTTGTCAATGCGATGCGGCCATGAAAAAAGCTAATGTGGTCCTGGGGTGCATCAGAAGGGGTACTTCCAGTAGAGATAGGGAGGTGTTAGTACCATTATACAAGGTGCTGGTGAGACCTCATTTGGAATATTGCATGCAGTTCTGGTCCCCCATGTTTAAGAAAGATGAAGTCAAACTGGAACAGGTGCAAAGAAGGGCTACAAGGATGATTCACAGAATGGAAAACCTGCCCTATGAGAGGCAATTAAAAGAGCTTGGCTTGTTTAGCCTAACCAAAAGAAGGTTGAGGTGAGATATGATTGCTGTCTATAAATACATCAGATGGATAAATACCAGGGAGAGAGAGGAATTATTTGAATACAGCGCCAATGTGGACATAAGAATAAATGGATACAAACTGTCCATCAGGAAATCTAGGCTTGAAATTAGACACATGTTTCTAACCATCAGAGGAATAAAGTTCTGGAATAGTTTACCAAGAGGAGCTGTGGGTGCAAAAAATATAGTTTCCTTCAAAACTGAGCTTGATAAATTCATGGAGGGGATGATATGATGGATGGCTTAGTTTAGCAATTGTCCATTTTTTACTACTGGTGTTAGATATGCCAGTGACCCAGGAAGGGGCATTAGATGGGATGGGTTCTGAACAATGTTCCCTCTAAGGTTTGGCGGCTTGTGTGCAAAATTTTCAAGCTGTGTGCAAAACTTTTTCTGAATAAAATTTTTGTGTAAACTCACACGACAGAAATTATAGGCATTAATTGAAGTTAAAGTAATTGTAAATAGAATTAATTAATTGTGTTTAATTGAATTTGAATGAATTTTGAATTGAAATTTAATTTTTAGAAAGGTTTTTATTTAAAATTAATTTTTTAAAAGTTTTTTTCAAAAAAGAAAGGAAAGAAAGAAGGAAGGAAGAGAGAAAAAAGAGAGAAGGAAGGAAGAGAGAGAAAAAGGAAGGAAGAGAAAAAGAAAGAGAAGGAAAGAAGGAAGAGAAAGAAGAAAAGGGAAAGAAAGAAGGAAGAGAAAGAAGAAAGAGGAAGGAAAGAAGAGAAAGAAAGAAAAAAGAAGGAAAGAAAAAGGAAGACAAAGAAGGAAAAAAGAGAAAGAAGGAAGAGAAAGAGAAGAAGAAAGAAAAAAGAAGGAAGGCAAAGCGAAGGAAAGCAAAGGAGAAAAAGAAGGAAAGAAAAAGGAAGGGAGAAAGAAAAAAGAGAGAAGGAACGGAGAGAAAGAAGGAAGGAAGAGAAAGAAGGAAGAAAAAGAAGAAAAGAAGAGAGAAAGAAAAAAGAAGGAAGAGAAAGAAGAAAGAGGAAGGAAAGAAGAGAAGGAAGAGAAAGGAAGTAAGCAAAGAAAGAGAGAAAGAAGGAAAGAAGAGGAAACAGGAAGAGAAAGAAGGAGAAAGGAAGGAAGAGGAAAGAAAGAAAGAAAAAAGAAGGAAGAGAAGAAAGAGGAAGGAAAGAAGAGAAAGAAAAAGGAAGACAAATAAGGAAAAAAGAGAAAGAAGGAAGAGAAAGAAAGAAAAAAGAAGGCAGGCAAAGAAAAGAAAGAAAGAGAGAAACCAAGGCCGCTGGCGGGGGAGGACCCTACCGCGGCCCTGGGAAGCCGCCGGTGGGGCAGAGCAGACCCCAGCCCCGGAGGCTGATCCCAGCCCCGTGCTGGGAGGCCAAGGCCGTCGGATGAGCCCGGTCCCGGCCCCAGGCCGGGTAGTTGAGGCGGTCAGCGGGTGGGAGTCTGGGAGCCCGCCGCGGTCGCAGCCACCCCGCTGCTCCAGCTGCGTGGGGCAGGCAGGCAGGCCCACGCACCTGAGCCGAGCCTGAGCCTGCCTGTCCCGCCCTGGGGGCGGGGAGGGCCAGCCCAGAGGCCGGGCGCAGGCCGGGTCTGCCGTGGCAAAGCCACAGCCCCAGGGGTCTGGAGGGAGTGGCGGGGGCTGCTGGGCTGCGCGGGGGTCCCTCAGTGCTGTGCAGGGGGTGCGACGGCCGCTGCGCGGCCGCGTACCTGCGCAGCTTAGAGGGAACACAGGTTCTGAATTATTACAGAAAATTTTTTCTTGACTGGCTGGTGAGACTTGCCCACATGCTCAGAGTTTAACTGATCACCATATTTGGGGTTGGGGAGGAATTTTCCCCCAGGGCAAATTGGCTTGGGCGCTGGTTTTTTTTGCCTTCCTCTGTAACTTTGGGTATGGCTCACTTCCTGGTTGATTCTCTGTATTTTAAAGTCTAAATCATGATGTGAGCACTTTAATAACTCAGTCATAGGTTAGAGGTTCATTACAGGAGTGGGTGGGTGAGGTTTTGTGGCCTGCATTGTGCAGGAGGGCAGATTATAGGATCACATTGGTCCCTTCTGACCTTAGAGTCTATGGCTATGTCTACACTAGCAATTTAGGTCAACTTAAGAATGCTTAAGTCAACCTAAATTACTCCAAATCCACACCGGACTTTCATTAAGTCAACTTAATAACTACCGCCTGTTAGGTCGACTTAAGGTCTAAGTCAATCTTATTAAGTTGACCTTAAGTTGACCTAGGGCTGGGGGAAGGGAGCCGCGGCTCGGGGACAAGGGAGCCCCAGGGGCTCCCATGGAAAAGAGCCGTTGGCGGCTGTCTTCCCTGGTGCTCCCTGGAAAGGGGAACCTCCAGGGATCCTCTGTCCACTGAGCGCCGGCGGCTGTCTTCTCCGGCACTCTGCAGATAGGGGAACCTCTGGGGATCCCCTCTCTGTGGAGTGCTGGAGAAGACAGCTGCTGGCACTCTGCAGACAGAGGAATCTCTGGGGGTCCCCTGTCCGTGGAGCACCGGAGAAGACAGCCACTGGTGATCCACGGACAGGGGATCATTGGAGGTTCCCCTGTCTGTGGAGTGCCAGCGGCTGTCTTCTCTGGCAGTCCATGGACAGGGGAACCTCCAAGGGGGAGCCCCGGGAGCTCTCTTCTTGCTCAGACCCGTGCGGGTCCCGGCAAGAAGGGAGCCCCGCTCTCTTCTCCCCAGGACCCACACAGGTCCCGGCAAGAAGGGAGTGCGACTCAATTCTAGCCGGGACCTGCGGGTCCTGGTGAGAAAGGAGCCACGGGTCCCTTCTCAGCAGGGAGCCAAGGCTCTGTCTACACTTGAAAAGTTAAGTTGACTTTAACAGAGTCGACTTCACTTTTTAAGTGTAGACATAGCCTATGAGTCTACGAGAAAATACTGAGTACTGAAGAGCTCTTTAATTTAGCAGAACAAGGCATAATAAAAACCAATGACTGTAAGTTGAAACCAAGCAGGTTTAAATTAGGCAATGTTTTTAACAGTGGGGGTGATTAAGCACAGGAACAAAATATCAAGGGAAGTAGTTGAATCTCTGTCTTTTAATATCTTCAAATCAAGACTGGATGCCTTTCTGGAAGATATGCTTTAGTCAAACAAGTTATTGGGCTCAGGACAAGGGTAAATGGGGGAATTTTAATGGCCTATGATATAGAGATTAAATGATCTAATAGACACTTTGGACCTTAAACTTTATGAATCATACCTGCCCAGAGTCTTTTAAAGAGGAAACTTAAGAAGTGATGGGTTGACTTGGAGTTGACACCTCTGTTTTTTTAAAATGTTGTTGGCTTTCCCTAAATTCCATACTTGTTCCATTAGCTTGTGGTGAGGGAACATATACTATTTAAAGATCTCACCACCATATGTGAAATCAGTTGGTGTCTGGGCTTTTAGTAAGGTAGGCTTTCTAGGGTGAAACTTGCTCACCTATAGTAAGTTTCATTTTTTTGTCCCCTCTTTTTAAAAGCATCTGGGAGTTTCCACCTCCTAAAGGGTTTTTAGAGTCACTCCTGACCCTATATTGTGACCTTAGCATCAAATCTCTTAATTTTAATTTTAAAAAATGGACCATATTTATGTTTATGCTTTTAAACATTAGGAGGCTAGCATTGCATTTTATCATATTTGTTTCATTTTCACTGGGATGGAACACAGTGCTTTGGAGGGCAACCCTCGTATAAAAAAGAGACACTTAATTATCCCTCTGGAGCCTCTTATTTAATGTAGTCCCCCCCTTGAGGACAGACTAGATTATGGGTTTGTTCCTTTATCTAAAGAAGCACTTCCATAAGGCAAAATAAAATATATTAAATATTACAAAAGACTAGAAAATAGGGCATTTACGACAAGAAATGCAGAAAGCCTCATCAGGAGGGGAATGCACAGAAAATGTACACTAAGAATAAATCACTAATCATAGAGAAACTGTTGTAAGTACTCTAGCACTTCCATAAAGAGATCAGTGACATTTAAAAAGCACGTCAGAGAACATTATATTGATTATTTGACAATAAAACTCACAGCCATTCTAAAAGTTCCAAAGCGGTAGCCATGTTCGTCTAGTTCAGCAAAACAAACAAGGAATTTGATTTGCTGTAACAGCCTGACCTGTCATACACTTCCCTGAATTTATTTTCTCCCATTTTGTAAGTTCCCCATATTCAAAGTGTCTGACAAAGTGGGATTTAATCCCATGAACACTTATGCCATGAATAAATTTGCTAGTCTTTAAAAGTGCCACAGGATTCCTTGTTTGTTTAGCCATTCTTATAGTTTTCCTACAAGAGAATACTTGGATGGAAGCATTGATAGGTCCATTGCTCAGAGTGGAAGTAAAGATTTAGGTCTGTGTAGTGTGTGAACTGCAAGACTGAATATGTTGAGTTTAAAAGGCTCCTTTATGCCTCCAAAAGAGAGAATAATAGTTCAAGCTGTGAGACTGACTCCTAATGCTACAGTGGAGAATGCTTCTCCATTGGGGGGTTGGGGGGCACACTGTTGAGACAGAGATTGGAGATTAGAAAAACCAGTTGCTTACTATAATTTCAGTTTGATATTTACTTAAGTAATTTACTTTTAGTAATTCCAGTGGTGCTGTTCTTTCAAGACAGCATTGGGGAGAGAGGCTTTAATGCAGAGCAACGTCTTGTGTGGGACTAATCTTCAAATCCGATCTCCATGCAACAGTGCATAGGAGCCTTTAGTATGGGACACTCTGAGCCCCTGGAGCCTGAGGAAAGCAGCATTTTCTTAAGTCTCCAAATGAGACTCTTAGGCTACGTCTACATTTAGAAAGTTAAGTCGACTTTATTAAGTTGATTTTAAGTCTACCTTATTAAGTCGACTTAGGGTGTGTCTACACTTGTAAAGTAAGTTGACTTAAGCTGAAGGCAGCAGGGCGGGCAGGGAGCACTAAGCCCGGCCCTTGGGCTAGCCCTCCCTGCCCCCGGGGCAGAGCAGGCAGGCCCAGGGGTGGGGCAGGTGGCCGGGACCCGCCTCTGGGCCGGCCTGCCCCATGCGGCCAGGACCAGCTCTCGCTGGCCCAGCTGGGGCACCGGCCGCAGCGGCAGCAGCCTGGGGTCCTGGCTGCGGCCGGCTCCCCCCACCAGCGACCCCCTTTCCAGGGCTGGAGCTGGCTCCCAGCTGGCGGCCTCAGGTTCCCTGCCCAGGCTGGCTTCCTGGGGGGAGTGGAGCAGCCCAACTCCCCTCCAGCATGGGGGGGGGGCGGGGCCCCGCCTAGGCCAGTTGGCCCTGGGCCCCGCTCCCCTCATGGGACAGCGCTGCATGAGATGCAACTTAAGAGTTCCCAAAGTTTAGGTGGAGTTCACCCAAATCTCAGTTACAGTCTCTGTTCACCAAGTCCAAAGGCTTGAGTTGAAAGAAGCAGCTCCTTCTTTTTCTTTGGTTGCAGGAATCTTCAGAAGAAATCCATGCAGGCAACTCTTCCTCTGGTGGAACCAGCACCGACCAGTCAGCACTGGTTAACCAGCACTGAGTCACATATACATATGCAGAAACTCTGCTGAAAAATGCTCCAGAGTAGGAGAAAACAGCTTCTCCCAGTCACACAGGCTATGTCTACACTTGGCCAAATAAGTCGACTTTGTCAAGTTGACTTAGCATGTCTACACTATAAAATTAAGTCAACTTCAAGGGGACCTTGCCAAATGGACTTAGATCGTCCACACTGGACGCCTAAGTCGACTTCTAGGGGCTAGGTGGACCTAGGACTGTTCCATGGTGGCAGGGGGGCACCCCTTCCAAAGTGCCAGGGGGCTCAGCATTTGCCCCATTGTACCCTGGTACAATGGGGGCTAAGCAGGACAGGGATAGTGGCAGGGCATAGGAGCGGGGTGGGCAAGGCTGTGTCCTGCCCTGTGGGTGGGCATGCCAGGCTCTGGCAGTGCCAGCCACCCTGGCAGGGAGGGCAGTAGGGGAGCCCTGGGGCCCTTTAAGTCAACTTAAAGTCGATTTAGGGCTAATCTGTGTCCACACTGGCTAAATTGACTTAATAAAGTCGATTTAGCCACTAAAGTTGACTTTAAACCAGGTTTAATAAAATGGACTTTAAATTTCCTTAAATCAATTTAAGCAGCAGCTTAAATCGATTTAAGGAAATTGTAGGGTAGACGCAGATTAAATTAAGTCGATTTAAGCAGGTTTAAGTCAACTTAATTTGTAAGTGTAGACGCACCCACACTGACCACATGGACTCTTCTCATGTAGCTCCTGGTTCTGCTTTCATGTGGTCTGAGTCGGACCGCCACACCAGCAGGAAACCTTGTGTAACATGCTCAATGCTACCAAACCCCTTTTCAGAAATTTCTGGCTCAGGGCAGCTAAATCTGCCCAGCAACAGTAACCCAGCCGAAGAGATCTCTTAAAGAGAGAGAGCTCCTTTAGGCATAGGGGTTGCACGTGCACAGAGGCAAGAGGGCAGTCCCACATATGGTCTTAAATTGATTTAGGATACCGCCACATCTAAGGATGAGCGTCACCCCCGCCCAGCCCCTGTCATGCCAGGTGATAGAAGTGGCATACTGTGGATCTTTGGTGCCTGAGGGCTAATACTTGCCTTTGCACTCCCCTCATCAGTGGCAGCGCCCCAGTGGGGATGTCTGCAGGCCTGTTTCTTGCTCTTCCCCACTCCCTCCCTGCTGTGGGAACATCTGGGAGTGGGAGTGTTGGGGCAGATGCCCCCAGGCCACCCAATAGAGGGAGTGGGGGCATAATAGGCTCTAGTCCCCCCAGCACCCTTGTTGAGCTGAGCGTGGGGGTGGAGGGGCCAGGAGGACACTTGCTCCCCTTGCAGGGGGAGAGGTTGGTCACTAGCAGGCTTGAGCTGGGGTTGGTGTGGCTGCCAGACCCTGGCCTCCTGTGACAGTGGAGGACTGCTCCTCCTGTGAAGGCCTGGCTGGTGCCCCTGTAGACCAGCACCCAGGGGCATTGCTTCACCTTCCCCCACCCTGTATGCCACTGGGTGATAGGGCCAAAGTGGCATAAAGCAGCCCTAAAAGACATGGTTCTGGGTGGAGAAAGGATGTTATCAGTGCAGGTACTGCAAAAGTCAGCCAAGAGCCTACCTTCTGCAGACTCCCTTGTAAGCCCTCTGTAGGTGTAGAGGACGCAAAGGGATGGGGGAGGGCCACAATATTGAATACTGATTGTCAGTGTTAAGCCAGGACCTTTCCAGGCCCTGGTGTAGTCCAAGATTGAGAGGCATAAAGCTGCTTATCGCTGCCTTAGCCTCCCCTTTCTCTGTGGTCTGGAAGTTCCTTGCTGAGACTTTTAGACGTGCAGTACAGAATCATACTGTAAACATTTCCTTTGCAATAGAGCTGATGAATCATTTTCTGATGACCTTTTCCCATCTGCATAAAGCAAGGAGTGATATTTACTCTTGCTCACGCCTTTAATTTTTATATAGATTAGCACAAAGTTTGGTTTTATATAGCTTCTTTCACACTTACCTGTGCCAAAGCACTTGACAAAGTCATTACGTTGGAATAGAATGCTGGTAAAACAAGTGACGGAAGGCAACTGTAGGTTGAAGTATATGATATATCACTACATCCACAATGCTCTGATTCAGTGCATAATGCACTTGATTTTTTTAATAGCCCTTCCCTATCTGACCTTGATTCTCTCACTGAGTGAATCTGTAGTATTAAATCTGTATCCTTTTGTATTTTAATTCTTATTTTTGTAGTGAATTTAGTGCTGATGAAAGTTGCCCAATCAAGCTAGGTTTATAGAACTCTCAGACATAAGATTTTTTTAAGAATAACATGGGGAGCAGCTGAAGCTTCAAAAGGCTTGGATAAGCTTGCAATCAGCATCCACGCTTTTCTGAGGTCCATGCATCAGTACAGCTTTTCTGGGAAAGCCAAATTGATTGCCCTGAGTTTTCTTGTGAAAGGCATTATTTCAGGGCACAAAGAAATAGGCTTTCCCCCTCATATACAATATAACTTGGTAAAATAAAGGATAAACATTTCCTCCCAGACTGCTTTATTTATTGATAAAATAGAAAGACTTCTGCGTGTCTTGGAACCTTCTAAGTACATCTTATTCTGTTGTGCTGTTTGCGCTTTAAAGAGGCTCTGGAATGACCTACAATGAACATTGAATCACCTCTAATTTCCCCCGGACACATCAGTTCCTTCAGGGTAATGTTGACACTACCAGCACAGAGATATGGGACAGCTTGCAGTTTACTGTAGCTGGATGCACCATGCCCATCCTGCAGATACATACATTTCAGTGTCACCCAAAATTGTAACCCCTTCAGTGCTGCAGATGAATCGGAAGCTTTTTAAAATTGTCGCCCACACACAAGCCTGGGCTGCAGCAGTGAGTTATATAGCTTTATGAGGCATATTAAATTGTTTTTAATAGAAAATACATAAACTTATGAGAATATTGAATAGGCAAAAACTAACATCTTGCCCTAAACTGTTCCAAACTGCATCTGGACCTATGTGTTGAGTTATATTTGGTGGCATTGTTATTACTTTTAGAAATGAGCAATAAGTAATTATTTCTACATCCAAGACTTTTCACATTATTTTTAATATTACTTCAATGCAAGTAAATAGATTTTTTTGTTTTCAAAGAAGTTTTTCACAGATTTAGAGATAATTGGCCAAATACCACTCATTTACATTCAGACATCTTTACAGATATCAAATTAGAAGAAAGCACCCTCTCTGAAGTGTCAATAAAAACAGTATTTGACCTAGTGCATACATTGAATTAAGAATTTTTCTGTTACATTTTGAAAGAACATTTTTACCAGATCAGGCCAAATAACTTGGTGTTCTGCCTCTGCCACTGGCCAAGAGAATCACATGCATGCACAGAGTTCAACCCCTCATTGCCAGGCAGGATGCAGCTACTCTCTCACTTCTCTACCATCCTTGCCCAGGGTTGCTCTGATACTGTAGTAGTATCTTCCATGAACTCAGCTCTCCGGACAGGTTGCCATCTGAAGTCCACCACTACCATGGTCACAGCTATCCAGACTTAAGAGTCCCAAAATGTCTTTAACAAAATCCTTCCACCTTCTCTTGAGCTATTCTTCAGCCTCTCTTTGGAGCGTAGTCCCTTTGGGCTCAATAACTCTTGCAATGGACTTTTATTTCCCATTCCTTGGTGCTGGGTGGGGAACAGAGTTCCACCATTTATTCTGGGGTCCAGTACTGAACAGTTAGGTCTGCCCCTTCCCCTAGGCTATGTTTTTTCTGGACTACTTCCTATGCAGACTCTTGAGTTCTCCACTGGGTCTCTCTATCTCTTTTCTGTTTAGTTAGGGTTTCTCTAAGGCTTCCTTACCTGGAGAACCAAACAACTGCCCACCCAGGCCTTTCCCCAGCTGGGCTTTATCATCACTTAAGTCTGAACCTCCCTCTGTACTGCAGCTCTTTATGGTGAATTGCCTGATTCCCCTCAGGTGGGATTCATTCCATAATTAGGTTGCCTTAGTTCAGAGGCAGGCAAACTTTTTGACCCAAGGACTACATCTTAAATTGAAATTGTACGACAGCCTGGGCCATATGGAGGGGTGGGGGGAAGAGGTGGGCTGTGTGGGAGAGTTGCTGCTGTGTGGCGCAGCTTGCGGCTGGGAGAGGCTCCAGCCAGGGCACCATTGGGCCCATGTGGTGGGAGGGAGAAGGGGCAGGGCTGGGAGAGGGGTGTGGTTGCCATGCTCTAGCCAGGGTGCCCCTTGGCCATGTAGGGGGAAGTGGCAGGGCCAGGAAGAGGGAGTGGCCAAGCCCAGCTGGAGGGCCTGGAAGGCTCAGTTGGGCCATATGCAGCCCACAGGCATAGTTTGCCCACTCCTACCTTACCTCCAAGCTTTCCAACCCATGTGACAAGCCACCCTGCTCTGTTACTAGATCTATACATACACATATAGAAATATCTATATACATATATAGCTATAGCCGACAAGGAAAAAATGGGGCTGCTGTAAGTCTGGAAGCACTTTGTATTCCACTGTAAAAGACTATGCGTTACATTATTTTCTCAGTGAAATCTATGAAAATAGGAGTAGCTCCATTGATTTTAATGGAGCTACTCTGGAGTTATAGTGATGTAAGCAGCTCAGTTTAGCACTATGATTTGGCGTTCATTATTATAGTCTAAATCCCATTAAAACCAATGGGAATCTTTTTGTTGAGTTCAGTGAGCTTTGGATCAGGCCCTATATGTTTAACATATATCATAATTAATTCTATTAAGTATTTGTATATGTCTTAAAATACAAGATTACTTAGTGGTGCCAGTTAGGGTGCTGGTCCTGTGCTGGGGATGCTGTGGTCTAAGAGGAGAGTGAAACCCCTAGCTTGTTGCACTGAGCCCAGCTAACAGGTGGAAACAACCTGGGCCACATTCAAACCACTGACCTACGTGTTAAAGGCTCCATATCACATTATCAGTCATCTAGGCCAGCGGTTCTGAAGTGCTGTGTCATGGCACATAAGTGTGTTGTGGCAGGTGATTGAATGTGTCACTGGAGGAGACATGCCACTGAAAGACCCCCCAGCCCCGCACTGCTGAAACAATCCTGCCCAGGACCCTGTTCCAGTGGCAGGGTTCTTCTGGCCACATGGAGCTTGTGCTGTGCTGCTGCTGAGTCTGTCTATGGTGGTGGAGTGCCTTCGTGATTTTGTGTGTGCGTGTGTGTGCGGCTTCTGTTGGTGGAGGGTTAATGCTGCCACCGAAACTCCTTGCAGTGGTGGGGGGGCGGCTTTGGTGGCTGGGGTGCAGTGTTGTGCAGAAGTGGGGACATTGCCAACCGTGTTGTGACATGGACATTGTTGAGAACCCCTGCTCTAGGCAACTGACCTTCTTCTTCACTTCTCAATTCAAGTGTTGACAATTAGTAATAATACTGATGCTGTAGTATTGTAATCCTGGCAGTTACAGACCACTAAGCCTAACTTTAGAACCAGGCAAATTGTTTGGAACTATAGTAAAGAAAAGGGTTATCAGACACATAGATGAATATGATATGTTAATTGAGGAAGAGTCAACACAGATTTTATAAAGGAAAATCATGCCTTGCCAATCTATCAGAATTCTTTGAGGGAGTCAACAAGCATATAACAAAGGTGATCCAATTGATGTAATGTACTTGAACTTTCAGAAAGCCTTTGACAAAGGGTTTTCAGGATAATAAGTGGTCATGGGATAAGAGAAAAGATCTTCTCATGGATCAGTAACTGATTAAAAGAAATGAAACAAAGGATCGGACTAAATGGTCAGTTTTCACAGTGGAGAGAAGTAATTAGCAGTATCCCTCAAGTATCTGTACTGGGACCAATGGCAAGAAAACAATGTCAGTTGGTATATAGAAAATAAATCTTCCTTCTAATCTTCAAGTTAAAAACAAGCAGATCAGGGGAAAGATGCTTTCGTATCAATATCATATAAAGGATAATGAAACTGGAAATAGATTCATGATTTATTGTCCCTCTAGTGATACACTTAAGTATATGAAAAAAATGGCTTTTAGTATATACAGCAGCTGCTTACATAGCATGATTGAAGAAAGATCCTGTGAATGTGAAAAGTCCCAGATGAATGAGGCCTGAAATATAAAACCTCCATTCTTACAGTACACTGGGTTGTATGGCATGAATCTGCATTGCCTGTAATTTGCCAGCATTTACATCAGATCTTTGGCCAACAGGAACATTGATTTAGTAGGTCATAAAGGCCCTTTCTGTACCTGCCACCTGAACCTATATAAGTTATTACATTCCAGTGGTCTCTCTGTCTAGATGTCAAACTGAAAGGCTATTATCCAGGAAGTGCAGCTCTATGGTGTGAGCCCAATATGAGGTTACACATCACTTCTTACATCTGAGATGAAAAGCGAATGCATGTCTTTTAGCTGCAAGAGGATCACACACACACACACACACACACACGTACACGTACACGTAAATGAAGGGAAGAGTATCTGATAACTGTTGCTATGTTGTAAACATAGCTAATTTATAGAGAAGCAAACTCTACTTTCAACATGGAAGCTGAATAACTGGGCTTGTACTGGGCAGAACCACAGAGATGGGGGGAAGGAGTCTTTCTCCCCAAGTCATAGAGTTCTAGTAGAGCTGTTCTGTGGCCACTATAGATTGCAGTAGCCCTAAAGACTGATAAGCTTCCTCTCCACAGGGGAATTAGTTGTGGGATTTTCGTAGTAACAGATTCACTGACTATTCCCTATGTCCTGCATAGCTCCATCTCAACCCTCATAGTGGTAGCGTTTGGGGTACTCTCTGGAGTACAGAAACATGGTGTGCGTGGGGTGCAGGTGCTTGGAAACTTACTCACATATAGAGAAGACCTTTGCATCAGTTTCTTTTCTCTCACCACCTCTCTGTGTGCGATGGAGGAACAAGCTTTAGCCCATAAGGCTCACATATTCTTTTGCACTGCCCACACTTTAACATGTGCAGTTTGATTTCTTTTTCATATTAAAATTCCTTGGCCAGGTCCTGGAACTCTCTGTTTCTTAGATCTCTACAGTTAATGAAATGACCAAGTACAACAGTCTGGCAGTAGAATTGTACTTCAGCAAAACAAACAAAAAAGAGTCTAATTTACATTTGTGCCAATACCATTAATGTAAATTAGTTATTAGCCATTTATGCTAACAAGCAATAATACAAAACATAAAGGTACTTTTATTAACTACATTTTGTCCTGTGAAATCCATGCTAGAGGGCACAATTTGCAATCAGTGATTCCCTCACCCCCCCCCGCCCCACCCCACCCCTCCGGTGGTATGGCATTTGCTCCACCTAATTAACATATTTATAAACAAATTACTACCCCCTTTTCTGCACTTTGCATTTTATAACACATCTCCACTATGAAGTTAATGGGACAGCTGTGTGCAATGCTTTTGTAATTCAATTGCAATGTCGTATCATATTTTTGCTCCTATTACTCTCATGTATATGTAGAAAGGGGTAATTAAAGAAAAATGGCAATTACAAGCAATTATAATGCAGGAATAACAAGGACCAAAATGGGTTTCAGTCATTGCTTTTTAATAGTGATTTGGGAAGGCTAGAGGAACTAGGATTGTGGTTGGGGGACAAGAGCCACTCAAATAGCCTGCCTTCTTGTGCTGGTTACCTGCTTGTGAATCTGGGAAATGTGTCTGATGACAAGTTTGGATAGTTTGCATTGCTCCCACAGGTACAAGGGTGTGAAGTTTGCACCTCCCTGTACTTTACCTGAGCAGTGTCAACAGGATTCACTGCACTGGCGGTTTCATCTCAAAGAGGCAAATTTAAAATCTAGTTGGGCTTCAGTGGAGCCCTGTTGGCTGGTGTTGACCCAGAGAGGCAATGAATCAGGGCACTCCCTGGCCCTGCCCTCCTCGGCTGGCTATGCTCACTTTTGGAACTGTGCCAGCCAGCTCTGGGTCACCTGGCTGAGCAGGGGTTGCAGATGATTTGACACTGCACCACTGCCACAGGCAGACTATGACCTCCAGGGAGCAAAAAGGCAGGCAGTGAATCTGGCTTCAGATCCTAAACCTCGACGTTGATTGTCAGGGATCAGGGTGACCACTACTTTCAAAAGGAAAAAACTTGGCTGTATTGATTTCTAAGCACCCAAGTGTTGAGATTTCACTGATTTTTACCGCCGCATGTGTTTTTTATAACTTCCAACCCACCCCTTTTGCTGCATTTTCCACCCTGATCCTCTCTCCTGTCTTTTCTTTTGTTTCTCTTTGACCTCCTCTTCTGTGTTCTGCTCTTTGGGAATGTCTGGTTTACAGCTTTCCTCTCTATTCTGGTATTTATTTGTCATTTTACTCTCCAATCCTCAACCTTCTCTTTCTTTTTTTTTTTAGCCTGGCACTTGTTTGGAATTGAAGTTTTGAAAACAAAGGGCTTGTCTACACTAGGCTTTCTACAAAATGTGGTATCACTGATAAGAGCAGTGCAGCTCCTCCAGTATTAGTGATGTCCATAGTGCTAGTGTAGCTAACAGCTACTGTCACTTAAACAACCTTATAGAATTGCTTCCAGGTATTGCAACCAGTGCTTTTTTTTTTTTTGCAGGAGCCGGGGCCGCATGGCTGTGAAAAAAAGGTGCCAGTACTCAGCTGAGTACCATCACAAAAAAGCCTTGATTGTAACCAAACACTACATTAAAGTGGCTGGGATAATTGTTGTTTGGGGATACGTGGCATTTTATAAGGGCAGCAAACCCAAGGCATTCCAACCAGTTAAGTTCACTCAGTGTTAGGGCCTGTTTCTACTCAACAGATAGCAACAATTGGCACCTTTGTAGGTCGTACCAGGGGAGAGACCAAGGAATGAATTTTCACAGAGACTAAACTCCCCAGGACTCTATGGCTATGTCTACACTGGCAAGTTAGTTCGAATTAAGGAAGCTTAATTTGAACTACCTAAAGCCTTGGCTACACTAGGCTTTAATTAGTTCAAATTAAGGGCTTCCTTAATTCAAACTAATAAATTCGAATATGCTATTCGAACTAATGGTTAATTCAAACTAATCAGTTCGAATTAACCGATGTGGCCATGTTAGTTCGAACTAATTGTTTAGTTCGAACTAACCAGCCCATTGAACTCAATGCAATTCACTAATTCGAACTAACGTTAGTAAGTGTAGACATAGAGTATGAGGTTAAAAGTCAGGCTGGGGCGCTTTAGCCAAAGTGTGAGGAAGTGGTCTGATAGCAATTGCTATGAATTTAGGTGTCAAACCTCCAAAGAGAATGAGCTCAGCTCTTACACAGTGGAACTTATCACTCACTGCAGCAAACCACTCAGAGTAGCTCAGACTAGCACCGACAAGTCTGTAGTTTTTTGTATAGACTGGGAGCATTGACATGATATGGAGCCTTTGGGGATGGTGGCTGGAAATAAAGTGGGCAAAACTGAGGGTGGCGGGGCGAGGGCAGGGGAGGTACCAAGGAAAATCTCTAAAAAGAATGAACACCAGTGATAGGGAAAAAACACATTGCCAGCTTTTGTCAGCAGTGCAAATATAAAAGTGCCAGACCGGCATACAGCACAGGCATACAGAACAGTACCTGATCCGCATTTTGTTCCACATATAATTATCAGCAAGTGGTTAAAGAATTTTAAAAATAAGATGGGGACTGGAGAATGTTTCGTTTGAGACTTTGAGTTCATTGATCTGCTATGTGCAATGGAGACTGAGAGAGTGGGGGCCTGGAGTTGGTTGTGGGTCCTTGAACTTGGGGGATCTTGGACTTTAGAGTAGTTTAGAGAAGCCTCGGGGTTTCCTAAAATTACATCCTAGCTGCAATGGATCATCTGCCAGGCAGGGGTTGCCAAAATGCAGCATGTTCCTGCCACACTCTGTCCCATGTATACCACTCACCCAAAACACCCTCTGTATTGAGGAATAATATAGGGCCAACTGCTCCAGTTTTATTCCTCTCCACTAAAGAAATCCTAGCTGGCTGTCTCAGCCAGCTCTCTGGTATCTTTTTGTTGGCACAGCAGAGCTCAGGATCAAGCCCTTTGAGTGTCCTGGAAGAAAGGCAGGAACAAGGAAGATGCATGTTCGTATTAAAAATTAAAAGAGTTTTTAATTCAAAGGCTTTAATATCCCTAATAGCAATTGTGAATTTGGAGGTCATTTCTATTATTTCCAATTTCTGTAACGAACACAGCTTTCTCTTGAAGAATGATAATCACTCCATTTTAATGAATTCACATAGTAATGAGGAATCTCAATCTTTCATTTTGGTATTAGAGGTTAGTGTTAAATTAGAGTGTTAAATTATAGTGTCATCGTCCCCAGTTATGTCTGATCTCTACCAGGCTGAGGTTAGTTGTTTTAAGGGAAACTAGCTAGTCTGGAATGAAGGGAGGTAAATATATTTTCCATGCAAAGAGATTTATCAAGTTGTGGCTTAATACAAGTTTGAAACTATCTTTTGTGGAGGCAATATTTTAACTCATAGAACACTGGAATTTTCCACATTGTCAGCTAAGGGAATGTGAAGGATAGTGTATGTGTGTGTGTACTCCATATAAAGAGCTATGCTGATGAAAAGCTAAACGCTCCTTATCTGACTCTCAAGTGAAGAAATTAGAAAAGTAAGAATGAAAATGCAATCTCAGCTATGCTCCTATGGTCATGTACATTAAGATATGATCTTTAATTATGTGATCACATACTATTTCATAAATAAATGTACAGTACACTACAGTTGTAACCAGAAACCAACCCTAAATCCTTTGGAGGTGTTCTTTCAAAACTTGAGTGCCTTAGTGAGGGTCGATGAAAAACAGCATATCCTGGCAAAGGACCAGAAAACAGAGGGTTCATTGGTATTCTTGGCCTTATAACAACTTCACAAAATTCTGCTCTCCTGGGGTGAGTATACAGCTTTCGTGAGTATACAGGCCATTTATTTCTGCAGAAGCTAAACTTTCATTTGAAAGAGAGGAAAAAAGTAGTTTTTAGCCTTTTGGTGAAAGAGAAAATCTTAAAAATGTGCCCCAAGTGTAATCAAAGCTGCAGCTGTTGGGCCATGTTAGTACAGCTTCTGTTGTTACTCTATTGGGCCTATAGAGGGTACTCCAGTCATTCGGCCTCACTTCAGCAGCAGCATGAATAGAAAAGCTGCAACTGATGCTTATAAGTCCTCCAGCAGGCACTGGGCTATGTCTGTTCCTTCACCATTGTCCTGCTGCGACCAATCCTAGAGCATTCTTGCTGAGCTGCCCTCTGACATTGTCTTTTGGCTTGCCTCAGCCTTGTCCTCCTACCCATTTCTGGCCATTCCTTCCCCAGACTAGGAGCAGGGAAGGACCAAAGATCCCAGCAGATCCAGCAGTCCCCTCCCTTTCCTCAGTGTGGGGCAGCAGAACACCAGCCCTCTTGGGAACTGGGGAAGTGACACTGCAGTGAAGCAACCAGAATCAGAGATGAAGTGCTTCCCATGAAGGGAAAATGCGAGATCATTACAATTACTGAGAGAAATAGAACTGAGTTGAAAATAATTGAGTGAGAGGAGTTATAGTACAGGGAATCAAAAATTCTGGTCAAAGATCTACTCTGGTTCCCAGCTGAGAAGAAACAGCACATACATTTTATATTGGTGCTGGAGGGTAGAGAATTTCAGTTTCCTTATATATATGCTGCCCAAATAATCCTATAAGAAGTTAGTAATTGGCTCTGTGCCGTGGCAGCATGTGACAATGCTGAGCAGCTGACCTGGGCTGTAGGAGTTACCACCCTGGGACTCTCTCTCCCCCACTGGACTGATAAAGATGGTGCAGATTAGAAATTTGAGAGCTATTTGTTTTGGGGACTTGGTATTGTAGGGTATAGGAGAATGGTTAAAATTGATAAACTATCATTAAGTGTGGGGATTTCTTGGTCCTGCTTACAGCCAAAGAGGCTCTGAGGGAAACCAAGTGATCGGGGTCATCTGAGACAGTCAGGGGACAGCTAGCTTGGAGAGAGCCAGCTTAAAGCAAGATGGGGTATGTTTTGATGAACTATAGGGAGTAACCTGTTTTCTCACTCTCTGTTTTGGGATTTTTGTGTTATTGTTCTGAATTACCAGAAATAAAGCAGTGCTACATTACAACCTCCCCATAAGATATTTATAATTTTATCTAACTTCTCTGTGTTTATTCCGTGAACATAACAGGAACAATCCCCCTACATTCACTCACTGACTCATCCTTGGGGATCTATTGTTGGCAGCCTCAGGGGGAGAGTCATGCTTTCACCCTATAGCTGAATGGGAATCATAACACTGGCAACTGTGACTGGAAGGTAGATCACGAAAAACAAGTTAATAGTTGGCCTGCATCCTTTGTTTTTCATACTCACTGATACGTATAATGAAAATGATAATATCTGTTTTAAAAAACTTTTTTACAATAAATAGTGTGACTTTTACATTGTGTTCAAAACAACACCACCACTGCAGATCAGGGAATGGTGATTTACCATCTATGTTTAATGGGCATTCTCTAAAGGAGGCAATGTCAAATATTATCAGACAAGATCTTGTAGCATTCAGAAAACTTTGTGAATCACCCACAACAGGGAGAGTCTGCCACTGTTTTGTACAACTTCCCAAGTTCACACAAAGGTTACATGGCTACCAAGATGAAAAGTGGTCTGGCCTGTGTTTGTAGTGCAGCTTTTCTCATTAATAAAAACAAGTATTGTGATGAATCATGGCTTCAGCTGATCAAACACAAGTGTGGAGTCTTCACTGAACATTCTATATAAATATGAATACAAATAGAAAGGAGAATATCATGTAGGAAGGAAGAGAATAACATGAAGGCACAAGCCAGCTATTTAATATATGTTACCTGTCCCATTGGCCTTAGTGTGACCCCAGTCTCTGTTTATGCTGTTCAACAGATCAGCACCTAATGAAGTCACCCACACCTCTGATGTAGCCATTGATGAACCCCCAAGTTCTACTCTGAGATCTGACTGGATGATTATCTTGTCCTTGTGTTGATGTAGCTGTCTCCACCAGGGTACTCTGTTTTTTTCATTAGACTTAACGTGCAGGAAGTGTCATGTTTTCAAAGGTAGATTTGTTGGCATGTGTTCATCTAGCATGCCATGTGGGTGGTGTACTGAACAGTTCATTGGAGTACAGGATTCCTGATTGAGCTCTTGTCTGGCCTCACTTTGAAATTATCCTGGTTGATTGTGTTTTGTGACTTCTTTGTCCATATTTGAAACTTGTATGTTGGCTTAGGTCCGGATCTCCTGGCCTTCATAGTAACCATATTTAGTGGTTTCCAGCTCTACAGATGTTCTCAATATGGGCCTGATATTCAGTTGTACCAGCTACCTTGCTCTTTCTGTTCCTGGAATTGGCTGTGGGTTGAACTGGCCCTGGTGTAATTTAGAGCAGCCCTAGGGCAGCTCTAATTATGCTTAACTGGAAGCACCCCTAAGGGGTCACTCCATGGCTGAGGATGTAGCATTCTGGCTACACGATTCATCTCCGCCCTCACTTATGCTCACTCTCTGCCACTAGTGATTCCCCCGTGTTGGGAGAACACCTCACCAGTTGTTTAAGAGGACATTCCACAGCAGGCAGAAAGCAGGGAGGATGTAGTATTTTGGTTCATCTTTGGTTTGGGGATGGATATAAGAAGTGTGTGGTAATCAGACCTTTGTAGCATGCTGACAACTATCTCCTGCAGCCAGAGATCAGGAAACTGTAGGGCTAGAAGGGAACTCAATAAATCCTCTATTTCATCCCCCTACATTGAGACAGGATAAAGTATACGTAGCCCATCCCTGACAGGTGTTTGTCTAGCCTGTTTTTAAAAACTTCCAAGGACAGAAATTCCACAGTCTCCCTTGGAAGCCTATTTCAGTGGTTAATTACCCTAATAATTAGAAAGGTTTTCTTAATATCCAACGTAAATCTACGTTGTTGCAAACTAAGCTGATTACTTCTTGTCCTATCCTCGGTGGACATGGAGAACAATTGATCACTGTCCTCTTTATAACAGCCCATAATATATCTGAAAGTTGTTATCACATGCTCCCTCATTCTTTTCTTCCCTAAAAGAAACATGCGCAATTCCTTCAACCTTTCCACATCTTTCTAAACCTCTTCTCATTTTTGTTGTTTTTCTTTGACTCCTCTCTAATTTGTTTGAATTTTTTCATGAAGTATGGCACACAGTATTCCAGTTGAGGCCTCACCACTGCTGAGTGGAGCAGATGAATTACCTTCTGTGTTTAACCTATGACATCCCTGTTAATACAGCTTAGAATTACTTTTGCCTCTTTTGCGACAGCATCACACTGTCAACTCATTTAATTTGGGATCTGCTATAACCTCCAGGTCCTATTCTGCACTACTGCTTCCTAAGCAGTGTTTTCCCATTTTGTATTTATGCATTTACTTTTTCCTCCCTAAGCGCCGTACTTCTTATATATCTTTATTGAATATCATCTTGTTGATTTCAGATCAATTCTCTAATTTGCCTTTTTGAATTCCGGTCGTGTCCTCCAAAGTGCTAGCAATTCCTCTCTGCTTGGTGTCATCTGCAAATTTTATAGTCATTTTCTCCTCTCCATTATCCAAGTATCAGTGAAAATATTGAATAGTACAAGACCAGAACCAACTCCTGTGGACTCTCCCCCCCCTCTTTCTTCCCCTCCCCAAGATTCATCCCTCCCAACTTGACAGTGAACCTTTGACACTACTGTTTGCATACAACCTGTCAATCAGGCATGCTGATATGAACCTCTCATTCTCAAACAGATTTATAATTAAGAAAATTAAAAATTAAAATAGGGCCCTCTAACTAGTTTGTCTCCCCAGCCCAGGGAAGACCCAGTGCCACTTCCAAGTCCATTTCAGTCTCTTGTTCCCAGGTCTTCATTTATTGGAGGCACCGACAATCTTCAACAACCCTCCAAACAGTTCAACATAGATCCAATAGCTAAATCAGGATCTTTCCCCTTTCCCCAGGGGCTGAGATATAGACTAAGTCCTGCTGGAAGTGCTGAGATATCACAATTCCTGTATACTGTAGATACAGTCTTTTGTTTCCTGTGTCACATCTCCTTCTCATAGACTGATAGTCTCAAAGGTCAGAAGGAACCAGTATGATCATCTAGTCTGACTTCCTGCACAATGCAGGCCACAAAACCTCACCCACTCACTCCTGCAATAAGTCTCTAACCAATGACTGAGTTACTAAAGTCTTCAAATCATGATTTAAAGACTTTAAGATACAGAGAATCCACCAGCAAGTGAGCCATTCCCCACGCTACAGAGGAAGGCGAATCCCCCTGAGAGCCCTAACCAATCTGCCCTGAGGGAAAATTCCTTCCCGACCCCAAATATGGTGATCCGTTAAACCCTGAGCATGTGGGCAAGTTTCACCAGCTAGCCACGCAAGAAAGAATTCTCTGTAATAACTCAACCAGCCACCCCATCTACCGTCCCTTCTCAGGCCACTGGCATATCCACCACCAGTAGTCAAAGATCAGTCAGTTACCAAACTAGGCCATCCTATCATACCATCTCCTCCATAAATTTATCAAGCTCAGTTTTTTTAAGGCAATTATGTTTTTTGTCCCCACAGATCCCCTTGGAAGGCTATTCCAGAACTTTACTCCTCTGATGGTTAGAAACCTGCCTCTAATTTCGAGCCTAAATTTCCTGATGAACAGTTTGTAACCATTTGTTCTTGTGTCCACACTGGTGCTGTATTCAAATAATTCCTCTCCCTCCGTGGTATTTATCTCTCTGGTGTATTTATAGAGAGCAATTCTATCTTCTGGGGCAGAGACAAAGCAGCCTAGGCTTGGGGGGGTGGGGGGGTGGGGGGTCCACAGGCTGCAGGCTCAGCTACACAGAATGTAGGAAGTTGGATATTGCATTGCTGTGCATAGTTCTGTTCATGATTGTCGAGACCGTGGCGGGCTTGGATCAAGCATAAACAACCAATATGATTGCAGCAAGAACATTTATTGATACATAAGTAAAGATTCTTATACTTTTCTGTAGTCCCACCATTAAAGTGACAGGACAGCTGATTGGTACATATGTGAATACAAAAAGCAAGCTTTCTAAACTATTGGTTAGATACATGTTATACAACTTTAAGATTTATATTTCTGTGTACTGCTTCACTTGTCCTTGGTTCCCAGGAAAGTTTAATTAAACTCCAAACACTCAGGCGCGTAGGTTGATAGGGCAAAGCGCCATTTGAGATAGAGTATCCTTGTCCGACCTGGCTGTGAACTTCCACTCACAGTGTAACCATATCCATATATGCATGATAGATCCCCACACATGATCAAGGGTTTGTTTTGGCACCAGTCTGCTCGTCAGTTAGATACTACAGGGGCTTTCTTGCAAGAGCTTCCTTGCTCTGGCAGCCATAGCCCAGTCCTCTTACAGTCCATCTACCGGGAAGTCCCCATTGCTCCAGGACCAGCCACAGGAGCTAATTACCTTCTGGTAGCTCACCTCCTCAACTGAGCTCGTTCAGCCTTTTTAGGAGTCAGGTGCTCATCAGCCAATCACCTGATCCTTAAGGCTTAAATTGACTTAATTCACAAGTGTAGATGCACCCACTGTGACAATAGACTGGATTGTCTTTTCAGTAGATGTGTGAAAGTGCCCGGTGCAGGGGCTACTCAGTCAGGGCCTTTAGGCCCGGATGGAATAGAAATAGATAAATAATACTAATTATGGACATTCTTAGTGTTACTGTTACAATTAGCATGTCACACAGCATGTGTTTCCTCATAGAAAACATTTGAACACATTGCTGCTAACTTAAATGTGTATTTCTTCATTTAACTTTACCAAGAGTAATGAAGCTAAGAGGTCAGTCAGGAAATTCAGATATAATTTCCACAGGAGCTGTAACTCAGATTCATTTGCATGTATGGTATCACCTGTTTCTGCATATGGCGCTATATTTAATGGTTTAATTCACAGTGATAAGAAAGCAATAATGTAACAAGGGGTGGGTTAACTGTAAAAATAGTAAACCTTGAGCACCTTGAGGTAGGGCTGTGCCAAAGTCTGAGTGTTTTCAGCAATCAGGAAGTGACATTATTATAGCAATTCTTGATTTTTAATCTTTGATTCTTTAAATGTTCCATTGCTATCTAGTTGAAATAATTTATATTACCATTAAGAGATAATTGCTTTTGCCTATAGTGAGGAAACTAGGAAGTAAACATCAGGTAATTCCCCTGGGAACTGTGGCATATTCCCTCCTGCTCACAGGCTCCATCTCAGTTTGCATACTCTATTTATAATCTTTGGGAAAGTTACCGGAATAGATGGTAAATCTTATTGCACACAGTACATAATCCCTGAAATTGCTTTGTGTGACAAGATGTGGGTTTTTATTTTAGTTTGTTTATGTTATCTTCCTGGAAACAAATGATGGGCAAACCGCAAGACATTTGAGATTCAGCTTCTATTCTTACAAGTATCCAAATGTTTTTGAAGGTGAAATCTTGGCCCCATTGAAGGCAATGGCAGAACGTGCATTGGTTTCAGTAGGGCCAGAATTTCACCTGGAATGGTTATTTAAGGTTTATCTGAAATATATCCAGATTAATAGTCTGAGATTTTCAGGAAGGTCTACAGTACATATCCAAAATATGCCATCAGAAAAGAACAAATAAGATTTGCATTTTATCTCAATATTGATAAATTATTATATATGCTTTCTTGTTTATCATCATGTCTACTTACTGGCATTTTCTGTCTCTTAATATCACTATTCTTCTGTTCTTGTCCCCGGGTTCTTGTGTTTGACTAACGTTAATGAGTCAATTAATTTTATGCAAGATACCTAGCACATACACTGTTTCACTTTACTGTGTAAACAGCGTTACCAGTAACATTCTATTGCTCTTTGTATTCTGAAATTAGTTCAAAACATTATTAATCAGAATTCAGTGCAAGCTTGAGCTGTTACATTTTGAAGTAACATATTCTCAAACTAGCAAAAATAAATGGATTCGTCTGTCATGTATAATAGTCCCCCCTCTAGGCACTTTTTCTCTGTGGAGCACGTGAACACACACAGGCACATTTTTGTTAACGATGTGTTAAAATTGAAATTTTAATCTCACAAATCAGTTGGTTTCCACAGGAACTGTAACTTAGTCTCCTTTGCGTATAGTATTCTTTATTGTAGTGGTTAGTGCTAAACATACCAATTTAAGCCATAACTATATGTTAATTTACTATTCATAAACTTTAAGGACAGAAGGGGCCATTATGATCATCTAGTCTGATTTCTGGCAAAATGCAGTCCAGAGAACCCCACCCACCCACTCCTGTAATAGAGCCCTAACCTATGACGAGTTATTGAAGTCCTCAAATAAAGGTTTAAATACTTTAAAGTACAGAGAATCCTCCAGCAAGTGACCCATGCCCCATGCTGCAGAGGAAGGCAGAAAACCTGCAGCCACCCCCCCCCCCCCGACCCCGAAAGTTCTAGAAGGTTTTAGAATTACAGTTATTGAGGAAATCCCAGCAAACAGAGGCCTTGTACACACGGTCACTTTATCGCGCATTAACAATCATTACCGCGCAATACCAACAACAGCGTACACACGTGCAATAGGGCTGTTGTGCGTTAACTGCCTTCTTGTAGCACAATACAAAAACCACCTTGACGAGGGTGGTAGCAGTTAACGCAGAACAGCTGTTGCGCCTTTCCACTCGTGTGTACACTTACCGCGCAATGATTGGCCTCCGGAAGTGTCCCAGCATTCCAAAGTCGTCCTCTCTGGTCTTCCCCCCACCCGCTCTGTGGCCGTGACGAAAGAGTCCCTGCCCTGATCAGATTCCCAGGATTTTTGAATTTCTCGTCTGTTTCACTTCCTGTTCTCTTCCTCATGGAGTGGAGTGCAGCTCCGATCATCAGTAGCAATAGCAGCCTGTCGTGGAAGACGTGCACCCCTTTGGAGCACGGCAGAGGTGCTGGACCTGATCAGCATCTGGGGAGAGTCCGCTGTGCAGGTGCAGCTACGCATCAGCAGGAGAAATTATGATACATTTGGCATAATTTCTCGGGCCATGTCAGAGAGAGGTTATGATAGAGACACTGTGCAGTGCAGATTGAAGGTGAAGGAGCTAAGAATAACCTATCACCGAGCGAAGGAGGCAAACCGCCATTCGAGATCAGCACCTGCTACATGCAGGTACTATAAAGAGATTGAAGCCATCCTCAGTGGGGACCCCACAACCACTGCAAAGAGTCCCGTGGACACATCGGCCCCCCCTCATCCAGTGAATGCCAGACCCGAGCAGGATGAGGACATGATCGATGATGAGGAGGAGATGGAGGATGACCTGGAGGAAAGCGCAACAGCGTGTAGCCAGGAGCTCTTCTGCACCCCCACTGAGACGTCTACCCAAGACATGAATTGCAGCATGTCCTCTGAGGTGGCAGAGGGGGGGTTCTGGTAAGTTTCTCTTTCGTGTAGCTATGGCTCCTGCTAAAATATCATTGTCCGGGGCAGGGGTGCTTGCTGTCTCAGTCCCCGCTGTGCACGCGCTTTACTCTGCATTCATTAGAAGTGCATCAACACAAGCAGTGATTGTCAAAAAATCATCTGTATTTAGGTCAGTAAAGGTTTCCTCGATGTACCTCCAGAGCCTACTACTCAGGTTAGATGGGAAAGCATTTGTGTCTATGCTCCCAAAGACGGATACTCTGCCTCGCCAGCTGCAAAGCATAGCCCTGGGAACCATGGCAGCACACAGAGCAGCAGCATACGGTCCTGGCTTGCAACCGGTGGCATGTAGGATATGTATTCTAGCTGGCAGGGGCACTCTGAGGAGAGAGATATCGGGTTCCATCTGTGTGCCCTGTGCAGAATGTTAGCCCCCAGTAAGCTTTCTATTAGGACGTACCTTGTCCGCTTCAGCGAAGCATAGGCTGTTGACTGCCCTGTACCTTCCAATGGAATGTGCTACTGGAAGGTTACATTGGTTATCTAGGCTATGTGTTAACAGCAGCTTTATTATTATTATTTTTTATTAGATTCGACCTTCACAAGGCTGGTGTCTTCCCCAGCTGACCGCATGAGAAACATTCGGCGGCGTGCTCGAAGAAACAGGGAGGATATGTTTCAGGACCTGCTGAAAACAGCACAGGAATCCGCGAGGGAGAATCGAGCCTGGAGAGAGGAATCCCAACAGAGGAGGCAGAAACACAGGGACGAACTGATAAACGTGATGAAGGAGCAAACAGAACTGCTCAAGAGCATGATTGCTTTGCAGACCCAGGCGATTAATGTACGGGCTCCACTCCATACAGTTCTGCCTCCCACACCCCATAGTCCTTCAAAGAATTTCTTTGAAGGCCACCCGTCCCCCTGGTACACTGCAACATCCAGTCCCCCCC
>ML685768.1:6030067-6052592 GCA_007922175.1 Pelusios castaneus
TTGGGGTAGGGACCATCATTGTGTTCTGTGTTTGTACAGCACCTAGCGCAGTGGGGTCCTGGTTCATAACTGACCTTCTAATTGCTACAATAAAATTTAAAAAACAAACAAACAAGCAAACAATCCTCAATTTTGATATCTGCTGGAAAGAGTGTGGGTAAAATGGTGTTGCTCGAGGTGATTCTAGACTCAGCTATTTGGCCAGATTTCTGTTACTCTGGTGATGAATAGCCCAGTGGACACATACCTTCAGAAAGCGCTGCTAACATTACTCCACAGAGAAGTGGTACTCCACACACTGGGTGTGTCTACACTTGTAAATTAAGTCGACTTAAGCCCTGCTTAAGTTGACTTAATTTACTCTGTGTCTACACTACAATTTCCTTAAGTCGACTTAAGCTGCTGCTTAAGTTGACTTAAGGATATTTTAAGTCGACTTTATAAAACCTAGTATAAAGTCGACTTTACTGACTAAATTGACTTTATTAAATTGACTTAGCCAGTGTAGACATGGATTAGCCCCAAGTTGACTTTAAGCCAATTTAATGGGCTCCCAGAGCTCCCCCACTGCCCTCCCTGCCAAGGTGGCTGGCACAGCCAGAGCCTGGCGTGCCCACCCACAGGGCAGGACACAGCCCTGCCCACCCCTCTCCTATACCCTGCCCCTGTCCTGCTCAGCCCCCATTGTACCATGGTACAATGGGGCAAATGCTGAACCCCCTGGCACTTTGAAAGGGGTGCCTCCCCTGCCACCATGGACCACTCCTAGGTTCACCTAGCCCCTAGAAGTCAACTCAGGCGTCCAGTGTGGACACTCTAAGTCAATTTGGCAAGGTCTACTTTAAGTCGACCTAATTTTATAGTGTGGACATGCTAAGTTGACTTAACTTAAAGTCGAATTTGTTAAGTCGACTTAGCAAAGTCGACTTATTTGGCCAAGTGTAGACATAGCCACTCTGCCTATCTGAGTTTCCTGGAGCTGGAGGATGAGGGCACTCACCGGAGTCTTGACCCTTCCGTTCTCTGATAAATAGCAACATTGTCAGACGTCAGGACATTTTATAGCTGGAAACTGTTTTGCAAAACCTTTAAGAACACCAAAATAAAAAAGGTACAGCCTAACCCCTTACATATCTGTGTATCTGACTGTGTATCCAGTTACAGCTACTAGCAGCTGTAACTTCTCTTGTTGTACAAATTTAAAGAACTGTCACTAGAATATAAATGTGGAAGCAGGAGCTTCTTATGTTGTTGGCAGTAATAGGGGAAACATGGGATTCACATGTCTCACAGATGTAGCTAGGAGACAGGTCAGGTTCAGATATGAATATTTCTGTATGGACTATTGACATCATTTTCTCACAAAATGTAAAGCCAATTGCATGACAACCATGCTTTAAAATCAGCACCACAAGAGGGACTTAAGACTGTAGCAGCATGTGAGGATTCCTTTAGCCTAGAAAAATAATTAGCTCGCAAAGGCTGCTCCTGGCCTAGCTCCCCAGTGGAGCAGTTGTTCCAGAGTGGACTGTTGGTGGATCTGGTGTGCACTGGTAATCCTAACTCTTGGAATTTAGAAAATTGTCATCTGCCAAAGCATGGCAAAGAAGCCCTGAGGATGCTCTGATTTGTGCAGGGGGACGCTTTGGCCTCTAGCAGCATCCAGGATCAAGGGATGGAAAGGTGACAGAAAGCTAAGTGATGACAGCAAGTCTCCTATACCCCTATCCACTTGAGTGCAACATGAGCTTCACTGAGAGAATCTGGCTCCCTGTATATAATCTGAACCACAGAAACTTTAAACTGGAGATGACTGGATTTGTGGATGCGGGAAGAGCCTTTGACGTGATATACCTTGACTTTAGCAAGGCTTTTGATACGGTTTCCCACAACATTCTCGTTGGCAAGTTAAGGAAGTATGGGTTGGATGAGTGGACCGTAAGGTGGATCGAAAACTGGTTAGATCAACGGGCTCAGCGGGTAGGAATCAATGGCTCGATGTCTGGTTGGCAACCGGTAACGAGTGGAGTGCCCCAGGGGTCGGTCCTGGGGCCGGTTCTATTCAACATCTTCATTAATGATCTTGATGATGGAATAGACTGCGTGCTTAGTAAGTTTGCGGATGACACCAAGTTGGGGGGAATGGTAGATACTCTGGAGGGCAGGGACAGGATCCAGAGAGACTTGGACAAATTGGAACAGTGGGCCGAAAGAAACCTCATGAGGTTCAACAAAGACAAGTGCAAAGTCCTGCACTTAGGACGGAAAAATCCCATGCACTGCTACAGGCTGGGGACCGATCAGCTAAGTAGCAGCGCTGTAGAAAAGGACCTGGGAGTTATGGTGGACGGGAAGATGAATATGAGCCAACAGTGTGCCCTTGTTGCCAAAAAGGCCAATGGCATATTAGGCTGCATCAGTAGGAGTATTGCCAGCAGATCGAGGGATGTGATAATTCCCCTCTTTTCGACACTGGTCAGGCCGCATCTGGAATACTGTGTCCAGCTTTGGGCTCCCCACTACAGAAAGGATGTGGACAAATTAGAAAGAGTCCAGCGGAGGGCAACAAAAATGATTAGGGGGCTGGGGCACATGACTTATGAGGAGAGATTGAAGGAACTAGGCTTATTTAGTCTAGAGAAGAGAAGACTGAGGGGAGATTTGATAGCAACCTTCAACTACTTGAAGGGTTGCTCCAAAGAGGAGGGAGCTAGGCTGTTCTCGAGGGTAACAGACGACAGAACAAGGAGCAATGGTTTCAAATTACAGCTGGGGAGGTCAAGGTTGGATATTAGGAAAAACTTTCTCACTAGGAGGGTGGTGAAGCATTGGAATGGGCTATCTAGGGAGGTGGTAGAATCTTCATCTTTGGAGATTTTTAAGGCTCGGTTAGACAAAACTCTGGCTGGGATAATTTAGGGGGAGTGGTCCTGCTTTTTAGCAGGGGGTTGGACTAGATGACCTCGTGAGGTCCCTTCCAACCCTATTATTCTATGATTCTATGATTCTATAAACTGCCTAGAAGTTGGGATCTATCTGTCTAGAACTGGTGGTCTTTCTTCTGAGGATTATATTCCCAAATAACTATCTCATGGACAACAACCACTAAGCTGGTCTGGTTCACAAATTGATCTACTGAGACATGATCAGGAATGACTATCTCACAACCACCAGCGTACCGGCAAGTATTCAAGGGCACATGAATGTGTGATACTTATAGCTGAAATTCTCTATTTGGCAACTCTTACTGCTCACTGGGGGAGCTAACACTCTGATGCCTGGAATTCCCCATCCTGCCTCTGATACACATTCTTAAGGATTTTTTTTTTTCATATTAACAGCTTGACCACACTGCAGGAATCTTCTCATTTTATTCTGTGCCTGCAGCAATATATATTTTTGTATTCTGCACTTCCTCAGAAAAAGATAACCATTGTTTTAGTTCTATAATATATGATGGCACAACATATTTCTTAGTGTGGTTAACATCACTTAGGTTTCCAAAGAGAGAGGATATTTACAACAGTGAAAACAATGCGATCAGAACGGAAGCGTGTCATTCTAATCCATTTTAAACCTTCTGTCTATCAAATCTTAATTCTGTTTCAAAAACATACAGGGTCAGTCTCAGCCTGGCAGAGGAACATTAATTAATACCATGGATATATAGAAATATTTAAGGCAACAACGAAGAGAGAGAACACTTTACATGAAAATGGTGAGTTTTCAATCAACGAGAGATTTTTAGTAGTTACCAACAATTCCATTTCTCACAATGTAAAGTGTCTTTTCTGAGAACATCTTAAATCATTTTACAATCATTAGAGTCAAGCACAATGAAAAATACAGAAAGAACATAGAAATAAGACATACTGCCCTTCAAGAAATTTTGTTCTTATATAATTTCTATAGATACTTTAGAAACATTGGGATTGAGTGCCTGCTTGTTTACTTTAAATTTTCTCATCAGTTATTTGACACCTTAGAGCTTCGGAGCTCAGCTCAGTCCCTGACACAGCTAGACACAAGTCTTAAAATAGTCAGACAGGTCAAAATTAGTGAGCCATGCATTCCTGGCTATGAGCCATAGATTTTTGTTTAATGCTGGAATTCCACTGTGGGGACATTAAACACTATGACGGCGGTAATATTAGAACCAATGTCCTGAAAATGAGAAATTCCAGTGAAATGATGTACTATACAACATATTTTCCAGCCCTTTGCACCAGCATTGAAGCTTTGCATATATTTTGCTCCTTCATTTTCATATAGATTGTAGTGCCCATCAGCGTGCTGCAGCATGTTGTAGAGCAGAGACATCTGGGGACACAGTACTTTGCTATGGAGATCAGTTCACGAACGGTTCCTCTAACAGTAAGCGATTGCTAGTGGCTTTGAAACACCACAGAACTAACAATAACTACCTAACTATTTTTACCCGCAGGGTAAGTTCTGCTGTCATTTACAGACAGCAGAAGTGAAACAGGACACGTAACTCCTAGAAAGGTTTGAGAGAGTTGGGGGTTGGGATGAAGAAACTGGTCCTAAACCACAAACATAATAAGGTGGTCACTTGGGAAGAGTTTTTAAGCCGTCTGATTATAAATGCAAGAAACAGGAACATTAAAATAAAGCAATTTCAAAGATGGAAGCCAGGTTAAAGCATAACCAAGTGGTAGCAAACTTTAGTCTTTCTGACATTGTATTTCTTAACAGAGTCATTTAACAGATCTTCTTCATTTAGATTAAATACATTTTGATTTAGTACATAGAAAATGCTCCTGATTCTTATCACACTTACACTCATGTAAATCAGGAGTAACTCCCACTGAAGTCATGATGTTATCAGAGTTCAAAACTGCCCTGAGGCCAGGCCCAGGCCCAGAAAGTTAATGTAGCTTTTTACAGTACATCTCTTAGGCTATGTCTACACTTGGTAATTTAAGTTGACTTAGCATGTCCCCACTCAGAAATTAAGTCGACTTAAAGGGGACCCTGCCAAATCTACTTAGAGCGTCCACACTGGATGCCTAAGTTGACTTATAGGGTCTAGGTGGACCTGGGACAGGTGCACAGTGGCGGGGGGGGGGGGCATCCCTGACCAAGTGCGAGAGGGCTCAGCATTTGCCCCATTGTACCTGGGTACAATGGGGGCTGAGCCAGACAGGGACACTGGCAGGGCATAGGAGCAGGGTGGGCAGGCTCTGTCCTGGCCTGTGTGGGGGCACGCCAGGCTCTGGCTGTGCCAGCCACCCTGGCAGAGAGGGCAGTGGGGGAGCCCTGAAGCCCTTTAAGTTGACTTAAAGTCAATTTAGGGCTACTCTGCGTCCACACTGGCTAAGTCGACTTAATAAAGTCGACTTAGTCAGAAAAGTCGACTTAAAACTAGGTTTAATAAAGTCGACTTTAATTTTCCTTATATCGACTTAAGCTGTTGCTTAATTTCCAAAGGGGTAGCCGTGTTAGTCTATTGTAGAAAGACAACAGAGTCCTGTGGCACTTTTAAAGACTAACAGATTTATTTATCGCATGAGCTTTCATGGGAGAAAATCCCACTTCGTCAGACGCTTTGAAGATAGGAAAGTTACAGAGTGGGAGGAAATTAAATGCAGGGGAGTGTATGACATAGCATCAGGTCAGGCTGTAACAGCAAATCAAAATAGGTGTTAGGATTCAAAACACTGGGGAACAGCACATAGAGGAGGGGGAGGTCAAATCACTTGTTGTAATGAGAGAAAAATCCATAGTCCCTGTTTAACCCCAAGACAACTGAGTCAAATTTGCATATAAGTTCGAGTTCTGCAGACTCTCTTTGAAGCTGTGATTTGTTATTCATCTGTTTCAACACAGCTATTAACAAGTCGTATGGATTTTTCTCGCATTACAACAAGTGATTTGACCTCCCCCTCCTCTATGTGCTGTTCCCCAGTGTTTTGAATCCTAACACCTATTTTGATTTGCTGTTACAACAGAATTTGTACAGAAATTTACAACAGAATTTTGATTTGCTGTTACAACAGAATTCTTGTGTTGAAGGAGCAGGAGAAACCGGTCTGAATGTTTATCTCAGATACTCACTTTCCAGAACTGAAGTGTCCCTCCCCACAACATATTTTGCTCCCAGGGTTGGCCCACCATATATGTGAACTAGGCTGTCACCCAGGGCACCAGACTTTCAGGGGCACCAAATTAGATGGAAGTGGATTTTTTCTCTATTTAAAAAAATAATTAATATGTTATCATTTTTCTCTATATTGAATGTGGTGGTGGGGGGCTCCAAAGTCATAGTTCATCTATGGTGCCAAAAACCTTTGGGCCAGCCTGGTTTGCTTCATTTGTTTAAGTGAAATTAAGTTCTCAAAAGGAGGATCATCAGACAAGCAGGTGAATTCACAAAACCACATCAGTAAGCTGAAAAATACACAAGGAGTCCTGTGGCACTTTTAAAGCTAACAAATTTATTTATCACATGAGCTTTCGTGGGAGAAAATCCCACTTTGTCAGACGCTTTGAAGTGTCTTCAAAGCATCTGACAAAGTGGGATTTTCTCCCACGAAAGCTCGTGCGATAAATAAATCTGTTAGTCTTTAAAAGTACCACAGGACTCCTTGTTTGTTTGGCTGATCTAACACGGCTACCCCTTTGGAACTGAAAAATACAATAGGTTTTATAGTGACATTGCTTGTATGAGAGTTCTGGGGAATGAGATTGGTCCTGCAATCTAGAGAACCATACTTTAGTTAAAGTCCAACAACTACTCAGGTTTGTCAGAAGGCGGACCAACCAGCTAACCCATGATCATTTTCACTAACATACTTTTCAATGTTTTCTTCACAATCATTAACAGCCTGGTATTGGGTGTTCTATCTATACAATACCGTATTGCAATCTGTTAACTGAGGGGAGGAGGTGAGGGAGAGAGAAAACGCTAATTTCTCATCAGGGTGACAAAAGGTAAGAAAAAAATATTAAGACAGAGGATAATAGGCTTCTGAACTGAGGAGGTGTGAATCTGCAATATGGCAGTCTTGGGTCAAGAGAACTGGACATAGGTTCTGGGATGATGATTTATTTATGTAAGAGGCATATGTGGGACCAGATTCTGCTTTCATTTCCATGAGAATGAGTCTGGAGTAACTTAATCAAAGTCAGGGATGTTAACCTAGATTTATACCAGAGTAACTGTGATCAGAGGATGGCTCATTGAATGGGGGAAAATGCTATAGAGAATTCTTTCCCAGGTGTCTGCATGGTGGTCTTGACCACATGCTCAGGTCTAATTGATCACCCTATATGGAGTCAGGGACGAATTTTCTCCCAGGTCAGATTGGCAGAAACCCTGGCTTTTTTTTTTTTTTTGCCTTCCTCTGGAGCATCAGGCATGGGTCACTTTCAGGTTTAAACTAGTGTAAATGGTGAATTCTCTGTATTTTGACCATGATTTGAGGGTTTACTAACTGAGCCGCAGGTTAGGAGTCTATTTCAGGAGTGGGTGGCTGCAATATACTGGAGATCAGACTAGATCACAATGATCCTTTCTGAGCTTAAGTCTGATGGGTATGTGAGACAAGGAGAGGTACGGCCAGATTATTGTGAAAGATTTTCGTCTGCAGTGACTGTGCATGAACAGGCAGCTGCATTGCTATCTTAATTTCATGTTTGTTGGTTTGTTTTCATATATAACCTGATTTTCAGAAGGCCTTGAACACCCCAAGCTCCAGTGGGAACACTGAAATTTGAAAATCAGACCAACAGAGGCTACTGTAGTGGAACTCCATTGTATGAGGCTCATGCAGATCTACTTGTGCTGTGCATGTAGAAGACAAATGCCTTGATAACAGTCTGTGCCCACAGTGCCAAGTTCATTAAGAGAAACTCTTCCATCAGAGAAATCAAATTTCCTGGATGAAACATTTATGTTGAAAAGAAACACACTGGAAAACAATCGCTCTGCTATTAATTTATATGGTGCCCAGAGGGTACCTCTGTTTGTGTTATGGAGTGGCTCATAAAGAGTTCTGGTTCAGGATGTCGGACTCAAAACAGTGCTGCTTTCCCAGGTGAATGAGACACCTTATAAAACAAGCAGCGAAATAACCTCGGGGCACCAGGCAGAGTTGTTATAAAATACTGAAATGTAGAAAGACAAAAAATGAGAAACATGATAAATAACAAAATGCTGCTTATTTTAATAACCTCTGCTATAGTTTATTTCTCTTGGTATAAATTTAAAATGGAACAATCCTGCAGTTACAGTGGAACAAGCAGTTAATTTCCACAGCATGAAATATCCTCTGCCTTCAATTCCGGGGATAGGAATATTTAGCCAGTCCAGATATGTGATTATCCTGGAGCACTTTATTATAAGGGAATCAAGCAAAGAACAGAATCTGCCCCAGACAGCCATCTTCTCCATTACAAGAGAAAGGATTTCCAGCTGTCGTAGGTTGTAACTATGATTAGAAAAGGGCTCCACTGAAGATTATGAATTATAGGTCTCTTCCATTTCTGACTTCTTGGAGACTTTAAGGTCCCCTGCTCCACCCCTTTCCAGGACTGGATTGTTCCATTAATATATTGCATCTGGTGGCAAGAGATTCAATGGAAAACTTGTTACAAGGGAGATTTTTCACAGTGCAGAGAACCCTCTGCAGGCTTGGTAATCAGGATTGGGAGTGGAGCAGCAGAGGGAGGTCCAAGGGTAGTTTGTATGTGTGTGGGCAGTGGGGGTTAGAGGGGCCCACACAATTCTTCCCAAACCCAGCAGATATGATGGTGGGAAATTAATGCAGCATCATGGTAGTGGGGGAGCGCAAAGGAGTTTCCTCAGTATCCAGGAGGTTGGGAGAGGGAGGTGGAGGGCTGGCTTATGCCATTCAGTGTTTCTCTGTAAACAAGGAGGATCCCCATTTGGCTTCTTAGGCCAATTTCAGGTCCATTCTTCCCAGCTGGAGCAATGCAAAGCAGCGTCAGTGGCTCTGAGACTGCACCCGAAATTCATACTCCTGCTAACTTGTTTACACCACCCAAGGGAACACTGGATTGGCACTACCACAGTACGAATAATAAATAATAGTAGTGGTTTGTGGTTGGGAAACAAATTGGAGCAGAGGGAAATGGAAGACTGATGGTGGATGTGATGGAATGAATGTGGTGCAGGGGACAGCTGAACGAGAGAACTGAAATGGGAAAGACGGAAGGGAAGAAGACTGAAGTTATGTAAGGGACAATTGTCCAGTTAAATGGTAGTGTAGGGGTTTGCTGGGTTTCAGCTGCTGGACATTTTCATGTGCATTCTGCTAAGTATTAGCATTTATACAGTGCTTTGAAAACATTAACTCTTCACCTGCTGTGACCTCTTGGTGAGGTAAGTGTTATCTTTATTTCAAAGCTGTGCTAACTGAGGCACAGATGATTAAAACCAACATATTCAAACATGAGGATTAAAATGTAAATCCCTAAAACCACACCTCTGCAGGTAGGAGCCTCCACTGAGGCTATCAGGTTTAAATTTGTGGCCCATTTGATTTGACAAAGGCCACTGAGGGCATAAGAGCTGGGATTAGTCACCTTGTCTAGTTTAGTTTCAAAGGGGTAGCCGTGTCAGTCTATTGTAGAAAAATAACAGAGTCCTGTGGCACTTTTAAAGACTAACAGATTTATTTATCGCATGAGCATTCGTGGGAGAAAATCCCACTTCGTCAGATGCTTTGAAGATGGGAAATTTACAGAATGGGAGGAAATTAAATGCCGGGGAGTGTATGACATAGGATCAGGTCAGGCTGTAACAGCAAATCAAAATAGGTGTTAGGATTCAAACACTGGGGAACAGCACATAGAAGAAGCCCAAGAAAAAAAACGACAGAACGCCATTGGTTGCCACCTACAACCCCCAAGTCAGACCTCTCCAACACATCATCAAAGAGCTACAGCCTATTCTACAAGATGATCTCTCACTTTCTCAAGCCTTGGGAGACAGACCTCTCCTTGCTTACAGACAGCCCCCCAACCTTAAATGGATACTCACCAGCAACTACAGATCAAACAATAGAAACATTAAAGCAGGAACATATCCCTGCAACAGACCATGCTGCCAAGTTTGCCCTCATATCTACACTGAAGACACCATCACAGGACCAAATCAAGCCACCTACTCCACCAAGGGCTCATTCACCTGCTCATCCACCAATGTGATTTATGCCATCATGTGCCAGAAATGCTCCTCTGCTTTATATATTGGACAAACAGGACAAACTGCGCCAAAGAATAAATGCACACATATCTGACACCAGAAATTGCAACACTAAAAAACCAGTAGGGGAACACTTCAATCTCTCTGCTCACTCCATTGACAACTTGCTAATAGCTGTGTTGAAACATATGAATAACAAATCACAGCTTCGAAGAGAAACTGCAGAACTCGAACTTATGTGCAAATTTGACTCAGTTACCTTGGGGTTAAACAGGGACTATGGATTTTTCTCTCATTACAACAGGTGATTTGACCTCACCTTCCTCTATGTGCTGTTCCCCAGTGTTTGAATCATAGAATCATAGAATAATAGGGTTGGAAGGGACCTCACGAGGTCATCTAGTCCAACCCCCTGCTAAAAAGCAGGACCACTCCCACTAAATCACCCCAGCCAGGGTTTTGTCTAACCGGGTCTTAAAAATCTCCAAAGATGGAGATTCTACCACCTCCCTAGGTAGCCCATTCCAATGCTTCACCACCCTCCTAGTGAGAAAGTTTTTCCTAATATCCAACCTTGACCTCCCCAGCTGTAATTTGAAACCATTGTTCCTTGTTCTGTCCTCTGTTACCTTTGAGAGCAGCCTACCTCCCTCTTCTTTGGAGCACCCCTTCAAGTAGTTGAAGGTTGCTATCAAATCTCCCCTCAGTCTTCTCTTCTGTAGACTAAATAAGCCTAGTTCCTTCAGTCTCTCCTCATAAATCATGTGCCCCAGCCCCCTAATCATTTTTGTTGCCCTCCGCTGGACTCTTTCTAATTTGTCCACATCCTTTCTGTAGTGGGGAGCCCAAAGCTGGACACAGTATTCCAGATGCGGCCTGACCAGTGTCGAAAAGAGGGGAATTATCACATCCCTCGATCTGCTGGCAATACTCCTACTGATGCAGCCTAATATGCCATTGGCCTTTTTGGCAACAAGGGCACACTGTTGGCTCATATTCATCTTCCCGTCCACCATTACCCCCAGGTCCTTTTCTACAGCGCTGCTATTTAGCCGATCGGTCCCCAGCCTGTAGCAGTGCATGGGATTTTTTCGTCCTAAGTGCAGGACTTTGCACTTGTCTTTGTTGAACCTCATGAGGTTTCTTTCGGCCCAGTGTTCCAATTTGTCCAAGTCTCCCTGGATCCTGTCCCTGCCCTCCAGAGTATCTACCATTCCCCCCAACTTGGTGTCATCTGCAAACTTACTAAGCACGCAGTCTATTCCATCATCAAGATCATTAATGAAGATGTTGAATAGAACCGGCCCCAGGACCGACCCCGGGGGACTCCGCTTGTTACCGGTTGCCAACCAGACATCGAGCCACTGATTCCTACCCGCTGAGCCCATCGATCTAGCCAGTTTTCGATTCACCTTATGGTCCACTCGTCCAACCCATACTTCCTTAACTTGCCGACGAGAATGCTGTGGGAAACCGTATCAAAAGCCTTGCTAAAGTCAAGGTATACCACGTCAACGGCTCTTCCCGCATCCACAAATCCAGTCATCTCATCATAGAAGGAAATCAGGTTGGTCAGGCATGATTTGCCCTTGGTGAATCCATGTTGACAGTTCCTGATCACTCTATTTTCCTCCAAGTGTTTCAGGATGGATTCTTTGAGGACCTGCTCCATGATTTTCCCAGGGATTGAGGTGAGGCTGACCGGTCTGTAGTTCCCCGGATCCTCCTTTTTCCCTTTCTTAAAGATAGGTACTATATTTATCTTTTTCCAATCCTCTGGGACCTCCCCGTTCACCACGAGTTCTCAAAGATAATGGCCAACAGCTCTGCAATCACTTCCCCCAACTTCCTCAGCACCCTCGGATGCAGTTCATCCGGCCCCATGGACTTGTGCACATCCAATTTCTTTAAGTGTTCCCTAACCTGATTTTCCATCACTGATGGCAGCTCTTCTCTCCATTCCGCGTTACCCCGTGTAGTAGCCTGGGAGCTGGCCCTCCCTTTGAAAACTGAAGTAAAAAAAGCATTGAGTACTTCAGCCTTTTCCACATCATCCACCACGAGGATGCCTGCCCCATTCAGTAAGGGACCTACACCACCTCTGATCCTTTTCTTGTTGCTGATATACTTATAGAACCCCTTTGCTAGCTGCAACTCCAATTGTCCTTTGGCCTTTCTGATTTTATCCCTGCAGTCCCGAGCAATATCTTTATACATCTCCTTTGTCATCTGTCCAAGCTTCCATTTCTTGTAAGCTTCCCTTTTATGTTTCAGCTCCCCACAGAGTTCCCTGCTAAGCCACGCTGGTTGCTGTCCACATTTGCTGTTCTTTCTGCACATCGGAATGTTATCTTCCTGTGCCTTTAACAGGTTTTCTTTAAAATCCTAATACCTATTCTGATTTGCTGTTACAGCCTGACCTGATCCTATGTCATACATTCCCCTGCATTTAATTTCCTCCCATTCTGTAAGTTTCCCATCTTCAAAGCATCTGATGAAGTGGGATTTTCTCCCACGAAAGCTCATGCGATAAATAAATCTGTTAGTCTTTAAAAGTGCCACAGGACTCTGTTGTTTTACTATAAGGGTGAACATAAATGACACACAATTGCATCATAAGGAGTGCAATTACATGGGAGTGCAATGTGTCACACCGCCAAATTAGGGATGTTCAGAGCTTCAGGCCTTGTGGGATGGCAATGGCTAGCTCTGTATGCCTGCAGTATTGTTATTACTGAGGGTGGTTGGAGCCTTTTGTATGCTAAGTTAGGTTTTCTTAATGACACTCTTCTACATTGTAGCCAGATCAGGCAGCAGCAAGCTATGGCTGATCACTAGCTTAGCAGAAACAAGATCATGAAAATGACTGACTTACCCACCACACACCACTGTTCACATGTTTGCTTCTTCAGAACACTGGTCACACAGCTTGTGGTTATGTTGGCTCAGTCTTCGAAAAGGAGATGAACACATGACAGGTGAAAAAGGCTAGCAAGAAAAGTGTCCTTCTTCTCTCAGGACCATGTTTCTTCTTTTTTAAAGCATTCTGCCCTTCCCCCATATACTCTTCCTATAGCACTAGGCTGTTCTTTGTTTTGAAGCAGTTTGACATTCCTGGCACTTTCCCTTTGAATTCAAAGTACCTTGTCTGAAGCGTAAAATCTTTTGCTAGCTAAGCCAATTATCTAGTGAAAGAGGATTATTTTCCTTTTGATTATGGGAATGACCTTATGCAGAATGTTAGAAAGGTTAACTTTTTGCCTGCCTTCAGCCACACGCTTGAAAGGCAATCAGGGTTTATCTGGTGAGACACAAGATGTGATTTTTTTTTTTTTTTTTTTACTTGCTAGCTAAGAAAATGCAGGGGAAGGATTTTAGGGATTGGTTCCCTTTTGGTCTTGTATGGAAGTGTTCCATGGAAACTTAGTGGCTGGTAGTGGAATATCTGTTTCGTGTAGGATGGCATGGAGCCACTATGCCAGAAAAGGTAAGTGACATTACTGCAGTGTCCTGTGTGGACACTGAGCTAATTTCTTATCTCACTTACTCTAAACTTATATCAATATAACTCTACTGATTTCTTTGAACATATGCCAGTGTAAATGAGAATCTGGACTACTGTCTGCAGTATGATGTTTTTTCCCAACTCAAATGGCCAGTGGGTAAAACAATTGGCAATGTTCCAGGCTCCGAGTGCTACCTACTTGTGTTCCTTTAAGGCTATGTCTACACTAGAAAAGTTATGTCGACTTTTGTTATGTCGACTTTAATAAGGTCAACTTAACAAGTGGCAACACTTTAAGTCAACTTAGTCCACTCTGTTAAGTCAACCTAACTGCCCTTAGGTCGACTTAACAAAGTGGACTTATGCGTCCAAACTGGGCTTAGGTCGACCTAAGGAAGGGTTAGGTCGACCTAAGGGGGCTTAAGTCGACCTAATGAGTGGTAGTTATTAAGTCGACTTAAGGAATTTCTTAAGTCAACTTAATGAAAGCCTAGTATGGACATGGCTTAATTTAAGTCGACTTAAATTGCCAGTGTAGACATAGCCTAAGAGCGCAATATAGAATTGATTTGTTAAGACTGTCACAGTGAAAGATGGTAAAGTAGGAACACTCCTGGATCAGGTGAACCCCTGCAAAGAAGAAACAAAAGATGGGAAGGAACATAAATAGCCATGGCCAAATTGTCCCTTCTTTGTTAGTCGATGATTTTACGGTTCAGACAAGGTTCTTTGAATTCAAAGAGAAGTGCCTGGGATTTCAAACTGCTGCCAAGCAAAGCTGTAGGAAGGGACTTGTGGGGAAGAAAGCTATATTGTCTATATAATATATATATTTCCCTTTTGGAAATCCTCTACTGCTTCGCCATGGAGACACTGTATGTCCCAAACCTTGTAGCTCCCTGTGGCAAGGGACATCTCTGAAGAGGTCCATTGCCCATGCACTGGATCCATTCCCTGGCAACCCTTCCGGCATCCCTGGCAGTATGGCTCCATTGGAAGTATGCTATGAACTGAGGGGCCACCAGGACTGCTGGAGTGAGAAAGGAGGCGATATAGAATTTATTACAGTTTGGGACTCTGTTGTCTTTTCTGGTTAATTCTGCGGGGCCAAAGAAAGAACCAAGTGCATCTTTCCTATTCACCACCTACCCTGTCTTCTCCCAGCATGTGACCCAATACTGTGCAGGTGAAATCAATGAGAATGGCTTGGGGAGCAGGAACAGGCTGATGGGTTCTAGATATATGGAGAGGGATCAGCAGGGTAAGGCAGTGTTACAAAGATGGCTGAGCCCCCACTTCCATATGGAAGCATGTATACATGTCTCTGTGTGTGTGTCGGGGAGGGTGTTAGGACGGTGTTGAATCACTATACGGTATTACAATGCATAAGTTTGGTGAGGTTGAGTGCTAGAGGATTCTGGGATCAGGGTCTCTTAGCACTAGACAGTCAAAAATCACTGAAAAGACCAAACTCACATTTGGCATCAACATTTGTCATGAATTTTTGTCCAGGCCCTGTGTAAGCAGCTGTGCTGATGTAGAAGACCAATGGTCATGGTCAGGCAACAGCCAGTTCGCCTGATGTGGAGGCGTGTAATGGTGAATCTGGGATTAGCTGACCTGGGTCAACTGTCCCTATAGAATAATGTGACATTAGGTGCCTGGGGGAGGGGGGTAGTTAAAGGAAAGTGAATATCAGCTGATCCCTGTAGTCCCCTCCCAAATTATGAATTAATTATGATATGCTAGATGGTAAACTAGCAAAGCATATTTTGAATATTTTGGGGACAGGTGACTCCTTTGGGAAGAGAGTATATGTACTAGGAATATCACATGGTATCTATCTATCTATCTATACACACATATATCCAAGAAGGCTGGTGATATTGTCCAATAGAAGGTTGGCTTGAGACCAGAAGGTCTTGTGCTAACCTAGACCCTGAATCAAGAGATTATAATCAGAGGGCATTGGAGTAGCCAAGACTCCACTATGAGGGACTCAGAAAATAGAACAATGACCTTGAGGGAACCTGAAAAAGGAAGAAATAGTCTTCACATAAGAGTGGTAGCTATTCCTCTCTTTGTTTACTAATCAGGATACTACGTGGGGCCAGCATAGTTACTGAGAGAGAATGCTTGTGAAATTGAGGCTTACTAAGAAAAGGCAATGCATAGTCCTCTTGATGTGTCTGTGATACCTACTTTTCAATACATTGCTCTGCACTGAAGAGACTGAATCCCAGTCTTCACTGGTGCAGTTATTGGGTGGCCAGCTGTGGCTGCAGGAATTGATCCCCAGCTCAACATAGGGCTTTAATCTGGCCCTCAATAATGAGAAAGATAATATTCATAATGAAACAGACCAATGACCCGTCTACATTGACAACCATCATGTCTCTGAAAGGATCAAAAAGTGTTACAGAAAATTACGTTAGATTTAAAAGTTTTAAATTGTAGATTTAAAAGTTGTAACTGCTTCCCTCTGACATATTCTTACAGACAAATCTAACCACAGTGAACAAAGCACTGTGTTTTTGTTAAAATGATCAGTCAGCCACAACCACATAAAAATCGTTATCAGTGGGTTTCAGAGTTAAACCTCCACTGGGATGAATGTGGCAGTTACCAGCTCTCAGAGATGTTGTTTCCATGGGCAGCCTCAAGCCTGAATCAGTTCCTATTTAACAGATTGCCTTTGCAGCTATGTGGTAAAATGGAATATTAAATTCTGCAGAAATCCCTGTGAATACCAGTATTAATTGACAGATACTAGATCTACCCTAGTCTGACCAGTACTTTTATCCAGACCCCAGCACACATTTCCAGTGCCCTGGGTGTAGCTGAGTCTGTCATGACTACTGAATCCTGCACTACCAATATCAAACTGTGCAAAGCTCTTTGATACCTTGAGCATAACAGATGCTATAAAAATCTAATTGTATTCTATAGCTGATGTTAATATAATATTCTCCCAGCTAATGGAGGACTTCATGGTGCACATTTAATTTCTTTAATGTTAACTTTCTAGACAAATTTAGATATGGTACAAGGGTTTTTATGGAATAGATTTTTCCTTTTCCTTTTTTTTTTCTGTCCTCGATTTGCACATGAAGTTTTGTGAGGTTGCGTTGTACATTGTTCTAGCTGGTTTTGGTTTGCATTGACAAACATGTAAGGAAATTAAAATGCATTAAGAGCTGCGGGCTACAAAGTGTCATTTAAAATGGGCTACATAGGGAGGGATTTTGGTCCTTCCTCCTAGGTTTGCGATGCAGGGGAGGAGAGTCTGGTCCTTCCCCCCCCCAGGGAGTAGGAAGCCTGGGGCGAGGGTTGGAGAGTGAGTCCATCCCACAATCACCCCAAACTGACTCCGGTCCCACAGGGATGGCTTGGTTCCCTGCTCTAGCCTGTTGACTCTAGCCACTGTATGGCTCCCCCCAGATGATGCCATGTCCTCTTCCTGGCCTCGCCTTGAGCTGGGCTTGGGTGGGCCAAAACTGGGCTATGGCCTGGATGGCCACCCAGATCTGTGGCTTATGGGACCCCCTCTCGCTTGGTTCTCCCCAAAACTGTTCTTTATAAATCCTGGAGCCACCACAACTTTCCTAGATTTGTAGATTTAGGGCTGTAAAGGACCATTAAATCATCTAATCTGACCTCCAACTTAAGTGGCTTTAGAGAAAAAGCAACTCTCTTCCTGAATAGTCCAATGTCCAACAGAATTCAGGAATTCTTTACAGCTTAATATTTTAAATGCATTTAGCTGGGTGTTAAACCCTCTAATATTGTTTAAGTAGTTATCCAATAAGAGTTTGATTACTCTGTCGTGGCCTTTTGAGGGCAGTGTCATCTAATACTTGGTGGACATGATAAGCTTGGCTAACAAAACAGTATTTACATCTCCTCATTCTGTAAGAGGCTGATCCAAAGTCCATTGAAAGGGAGTCCTTTCACAGGCTTCAACAGCCTGAGTGGTCCCAGCAAGAAGGAAGCCCCAAGCTTCCTTCTCCCCGGGATCCGTGCTCCAGCTGCTGAATAGCTGGCAGCTGGAGCGCGGGTCTCCCACTCTTCCTCCTGGCCGGGACCTGAGAAGTCCCGAGCAGAAGGGAGCCGAGTGGTCCGGGGCAGAAGGGAGCTCCTCGCTCTCTTCTCCCCCGGACCGCTCAGGGGCTTGCTGCCCCAGGGAGAGCCAGCCCCGTGTGGGGCTGGCTCTCCCTGGACCGAACTAGTTGACTTAGAGAGTCTAGTATAGACTAGAGTCTAGTATAGACTCTCTAAGTCGAGTTAGTAAGGACCACTTTAAGTCAACTTAGGAGTCCTGGGTGGACTTAAAGTTGACTTATTAAAGTCGATTTATTTAAGTCAACCTAAATTCCCCAGTGTAGACATAGCCTAAGATCTAGATCAGCAGGTAATGTAACTCTATTAAATTCGAGGTTTTGACATTTTTCCTGAGAGATTCATAGAGTTTAGCTAGATAGGACCATTAGGGTCATTTAGTCAGACTTCCTACATACACAGGCCATATATTTTCACCAAGTAATTTCTACATCAAGTCCATAACCTATCTTTTAGAAAGATGCCCAGCCTTAATGTAAAGATAGAAAAATGATAGAGAATCCACTATATCCCTAGGTAAGTTATTTCAAAGATGAATTACCCTTACTGTTAAAAATGTGTACCTTATTTCTAGCCTGTGTGTGTCTAATTTCAACTGTTAGAGGATATTCAGGTAATATTCAGATGGATTTTTAATTTTGCTGATTTTCATCTTAGTTATTACTCCTATGGAGCATCCTAAGCAATTCTTCCTCCTTGCTAGTGTTTATATCCCTAATATCCCTATAGACCTACGTCTGTTCCTAGGACCCAGTTGCCCAAACATTATGCCCTTTAATTCTATTTTATAAAACTACTTCTTCAGCACCTCAGTCATTTTTGTCTAGTTTGTCAAATAACAATGAACCTTGCAGTAGCCAGTTACAGGTTTCAGATCTCACTTTCCCAGAATGACTCCTGATAAAGCAGATCTTATGCTATTTATTTAAGCACAAATGTGCAGGTTTTCTTGTTAGAGGGCACAGAGGAAATTGTGCTTTCAAAATTATTTGGTTGGAAGGGATAGGAGAGCATAGGAAAAACAGGGATCAGCAGGAAAATAAATATCAAAGGCTTGGGTTTCTAGAATGGAGAGATTTGTCTGGATTTCCTTGGCTTGACCTGACTAAGGGTTGTTGAACGTTATACAATTATGGAAAATATAGTATGCTAATGGAACTATGCTGATTGATATCAGCTGAGGATCTAGCCCCTGTTGTGGTGATGGTACTTATGGTCAACTAAATACTGCTGTGCTTCAGACATTTGCCCTGGTACCTGAGATAATATAAAAGATACATTTCTATCAACTGAAAAATAAAGATACATCAAATGCAAGCTTTGCTATTTTGTCTTGAGTAGGCAGGAGAACACCAGTTAGCACCAGTTCCTCTTGTTAAAACTTGTGGAAACTATTATGCTGTTCTCTCTCCTATGGGAAAACTACAGAAGAGAGTCAATATGTTTATGATGAAGAGCCACAGATGTTGAGAAACAGGTAGCAATCCATGCTCCATCTCTAGTGACAAAAACTACCATGCAGCTGGAAGATCAATGCAGTACAATCAGGAGATGAAAAAGAAGCATCTTGAAAGATAGTGGCAAGGAAACCCATAGGCTATGTCTATGATAGTGATTTTCAACTTTTTTTTCATTTTTCATTTCATTTCATTCAAAAAGTTGAATGGAGGTGCAGATCCCTTTGGAAATCTTAGGTATAGCCTGAGGACCCCAGGTTTAACATCACTGTTCTATGGTAATGACAACCTTTTGTGGGCCCCTTAGGCATAGTCTGTGGACCCCAAGGGGTCCATGGACCACAGGTTGAAAGCCACTGGACTACTGCTTAATTTGTAATGAAAGAGGTGCTGGGGCTCAAGCAATTTTTTTCACTTTCATAACTGACACAGCAAGTTTAAAGTGCCAGGGCTATGAACTGCCAAGCCTAGAGGTGCCTGAACTCAGCCCTGGCAAGACCTGGCTCAAATTTAAGCACTTCACTGGGCTATGATGATCCTGAACAGTAATGGCCAGAATGCTAAAACTGATCAATCTGATCCGGTTATCAACTTAAAAAGATGAAACCCAAAGGATTTATTTTTCATATTTGCCAGATGACTAGTGTTTAGAAGACTGTGGATCTTGACTGAATGGGGAGAATTGTAAATTTGGAAGTGCGACTACATTTAGATACCCTCCATTCTGAATTCCCATTTAATTAAAAATATGTATGAGAAATTGCTTAGTCCCCAGTCATGTAAACGGGTACTGGCGCTATAACTGATACAAAATGTAATGAATTGTGGTAATAGAAGAATTTAGTGGCGGCTCTCAAGTCTAGCTCATGGGAAGTAGTTCCAATTCTCTGTCTGTCTGTCTGTCTCTCTCACACAGACAGTGACTTGGGTGGCCTCCCTGGTTCTGCAGTTGTAACCCATATGCCTTAAAAAAGGCTATCTCTTTAAGAGACCTACTGAGGGTGGGTTACTGTTGCTGGGCAGATTAGCCACCCACAGCTAGAAACTTCTAGAAGCAAGGAGTAGTAGCATTTTTGAGCATGCTCCACAGGATACCCTGCTGGTGTGATGTGGTGTGGTCAGTCAGATCACATGAGAGCAGCAGTCTGTGCAGACAGCAGGCTAGAGCTGCTTTCAGAAGAGCCCATGTGCTCAGTTTTCAGGAGAGAAGCTGAGCCAGGAGTGAACAAGATGTTTTCTTCCTCTAATGGAGTCATCTGCAACAGATTTTGTAGACATGCGTATGGGACTGAGGGCTGGTTGCAAAGGAGAAGGAAAAGCCTGCATGGAATGTTACAGAAGATTCCTGCAAAGAAAGAAGAAGAGGACAGCTCACTCAAAGAAAGACTGTAGCTGAGAATTGGGTGAACTCCACCTGGACTTCGGGACTCTTGGGTATCTTTCATGCGGGGGTTTCTGTAGGGATTGTTCTTGGTTAATTGTATTTTGTTTTCTTAGGATAAGGTTTAATTAGTTAGTAGTTAATAAAGTTCATTGTTATGTTTGTTTTTAGTAGTATTTTAATGTGGGAGGGTGACTCTGAGCAATCTTCGCTGTGAGTCCCGTACAGACTGGATCCTGGGTCTCCAGCTGCTTTTTCCACAGGGATTGGGGTGTATTTCTGTGAGGTACTGGAGAAGGGTAATTGAATTAATTTTAGCCCACCCGAAGGTTACACAGTGTATTGTACAAACAATTGACTGGGCCTTCACCTCTGGACGTAGTCTCTTGCTATAGCTTTCCTTCCTTTCCCCAGCATAGTAGTTTGTCACAGATCTACATATTGCTTTCTTCTTCCCCCTCAACCCCCTCTTTTTAAATTTTTCTCCCTATCTTGCCTGCAGGGTTTGCCCATTACAGATAACATTTGGCTTAATCCCTGGATGACAGGAAGCTCTAGGTTTTTTTTTTTTTTTCTCCACAGAAGAGAATTTGGCTCAGAAAACTGAAGAGATTTTAATCTCGTTACCTCAAGTAATGATCTACACCAGTCCTAAAAATGAGGAGGCTGAACCAAACCTGAAGTGATGCCGCCTCCACTGCAGAATCACACACACACACACACACACAGAGAGAGGTTAATATTCAGGCATTTTTCTAAAAGACAAGCTAAGCCTTTATAGACTGTGTTGTCCATCTATGTAGAGTAAACATGCTGTTTGTTGGTTGAACCAGGGGGCTATTAGGTTACTTGAGACTGTATTTTAGATTTACGCTACATTTTTAAATGCCTTCTATTGGTTGAAAGAGTTACAGAAATAAGTGGGAGGAAAGAATAGAGAGATGTAATTGGCACGAGAAATGGCAGCCTCTTAGCTCACCATGAAGTGGGATGGAAACTGTATCAAAGGGGCCTGGCCTTCTGCTGAGACAGACAGGGAGGGAAGATCTGCCCCCAGGTGGGTGTAACCAGAAGCCTCCTGTCTGTGAGACTGAAAGAAGGGGGGTGGGACAGGAAGTATAAGAGGGAAGCCCTGGAGCTCAGTCTGGGTCGAGCCATTGGAGGGGAAGGATATCCCTCTGCTCCCTCCAGAGCCCCGACCGTAGCACTGCCCTCCTGAGGAGCTTTGGACCAGGAGGACCTGCTGGAGCTGCCTGCCACTGATGGCCCAAGGGAGCTTTCTGCAGCCTCGGGGCATGAGGAAGCCCCAGAGCAAATCAGGGACTCTGTCAGCCACCTGCAACTTGGAAGAGCTACCATCATCCAGTGACGATGACCAGCCCCCGACAGGCTATGATCTAGAAGAGTTGACATCAGCTGACAACCCTCAGGAGCTACCAGATTTACAACCCGCTGATGACATGGAGGGACTGGGTAAACTGCCCCTGGATACACTGGGGATACACTGATCAGGAACCACCTGGAAAGGGGGCAGGAAGTGGCTCACGAGAACTGGATGACAGTCCAGCAGACTTGCCCATAGCGCTCATACTTTTAGAGGAGCTTGATAATGCTTAAGAGGAAAACCTCTGCCTCTGTTAGGGCTGAGAATAACTGTTATACACAGCAAAAATCATCTTGCTGATTTTATAAATCTATTGCTTCTTTTCAATATTTCTTTTACCTTTGCTTTTACTGAAGGTCAAAGAAGTGATAATTTTCCAAATGTCCCTGTAATGATAGCTCCCACTCTGACTCTGTTGCTCAGTTGTGTGGCTGATAGAGCTAACTAGGGCTGCGTCTACACTGGTAAATTAAGTCGACTTAAGCTT
>ML685768.1:6062592-6084585 GCA_007922175.1 Pelusios castaneus
TGCACTCATATGACAGAGCTACATATATTCTTTTAAATTCTTTTCTTATTTTTATACTTAAGAGAGAAGTGAGTAACTAAAATCCATTTAGTGAAGTCAACAAACTCAGATCTGATTAATTTGTAAGGGTATATGTACACTACAGAGTTATGTTGACATACAGCCACCGCAGTACTTAAATTGCTCCTGCATGTCCACACAACGCTCCTTGTGTTGTTGGTGCATGTCCTCAGTAGGAGCACATGCACCAATTGAACCGTCAGTGTGGGACATTGTGGGACAGCTTTTGAGAGACAGTAACAGCGGATATGAGCAATGCAGTGCCTACACTGACACTGGATTAACCTAATTATGTTGACTTAAGTACTATACTTCTTGCAGAGGTGGAGTTATTAAGATGCAAGCTGAGCTGACGGAGACTGGACGCAGCACTTGAATATGAAAGCTGTTTTATTTCCTACTAAGAAGGAAGGATCAGGAGGAAGGTTGTTTTGTTTTCTGTTTTTCGGTTTTTTTAAATATTTTTTTTCATGAATATACAACAGGATTCACTCAGCCCAATGGCAGTTTTAGGCAGATTCTTCCTTGGCATTCATGGCGCCTGCTGCGTTCATCCCATAGGGCTAGTGCTGAGAACAGAGGATATCAGGCAGAAGTCCTGATACCAGAGCAAGTGGTTAAAAATCACACTGACTGTATATAATTGACTACATTTATGTTCCAGAGAGTAGCTGTTGCCATTGTTAAGGCCCTGTTTAAATGTGGCTTAGTCAAACCTTTAGAAAAGGGCCAAACTAAATCAAAGTCCACATACTTTGCTGTAAATTCACAATTACTGTGTACATCAGCAATGCCTGCACTGTAGCATTACTTACACAAGGAGTCCTTTATGTTAACAACCAGCAGGAATTTGGTGGATATTTGCCTAAGGGGGCCTTTTTTAGCTGACTGTAAGCCCCTGCTTAGCGGCTCCTTATCAGCCCAACTTGACAAACATCCAGGAGCCACTTTTAATGAGTTCTTAAAACCTTTGCATTAATCATCTTCATGTGTCCATGGCTTGGCAATGGCCTGCCTGACTTTATTTTCTGTGTGAACTTAGTGCTTATAAAGAGGTGCTTGGCTGACAGCTTCGGAGTCAGAAGTACTCTATCCATACTAGCATTGGCGAGTGCAAATTTATACGTGCCACTCTGCTGTGCATGGATGCTGGGGCAGTTTAGCTCATAAAGCATGCTAGGATGGATAGTCCTCCTTCTCATTTGGTCTCTCTGCTGAGACTGTCACACTGCCAGTTCCCACAAAGAATTTCAGACAGTAACTGAAGCAGCATCATTTCCCCTGGAATGGCCGCTTTACGGCTGCCGTACAGCAGCTGCTTGGTGGGTCAGTCAATAGATTCATAGACTCTAAGGGCAGAAGGGACCAAGATGATCATCTAGTCTGAGCTCCCGCACTATGCAGGCCACAAAACCTCACCCACCCACTCCTGTAATGAACCTCTAACCTATGACTGAGTTATTAAAGTCTTCAAATCATGATTTAAAGATTTTAAAATGCAGAGAATCAACCAGCAAGTGAGCCATGCCAATGCTATAGAGGAAGGCAAAAAACCTCCAGCGCCCAAGCCAATCTGCCCTGGGAGAAAATTCCTTCCTAGCCCCAAATATGGTGATCAGTTAAACCCTGACCATGTGGGCAAGTCTAACCAGCCAGTCAAGAAAAAATTCTCTGTAATAACTCAGAATCTACCCCATCTAATGCCCCTTCCCAGGTCACAGGCATATCTATCATCAGTAGTAAAAAATGGACAATTGCCAAACTAAGCCATCCCATCATATCATCCCCTCCTTAGATTTATCAAACTCAGTCTTGAGGGCAACTATGGTTTTTTTGCTCCCCTTGGTAGGCTATTCCAGAACTTTACTACTCTAATGGTTAGAAACCAGTGTCTAATTTCAAGCCTAAATTTCCTGATGGACAGTTTGTATCCATTTGTTTTTCTGTCCACATTGACACTGTATTCAAATAATTCCTCTCCCTCCCTGGTATTTATCCCTCTGATGTATTTATAGAGAGCAATCATGTCTCCTCAATCTTCTTTTGGTTAGGCTAAACAAGCCAAGCTCTTTAAGTCGCCTCTCATAGGGCAGGTTTTCCGTTCTGTGAATCATCCTTGTAGCCCTTCTTTGCACCTGCTCCAGTTTCACTTCATCTTTCTTAAACTTGGGGGACCAGAACTGTACATGATATTCCAGATGAGACCTCTCCAGTGCCTTGTATAATGGTACTAACACCTCCCTATCTTTACTGGAAATACTCTATCTGATGCACCCCAGGACCGCATTAGCTTTTCTCGTGGCCGCATCGCATTGACGACGCACAGTCATCCTGTGATCAAACAGTACACCCATGTCCTTCTCCTTCTCTGTCACGCCCAACTGATGCGTCCCCAACTTATAAGAAAAATTCTTCTTAATAGTCCCTAAATGCATGACCTTGCACTTCCCATCATTAAATTTCATCCTATTCCTAATACTCCAGTTTACAAAGTCATCCAGATCTTTCTGTATGATATCCTGATCCTCCTCTGTATTGGCAATACCTCCCAATTTGGTGTCATCTGCAAACTTAATTAGCACATTCCCACTTTTTGTGCCAAGGTCAGTAATAAAAAGGTTGAATAAGATTGGTCCCAAGATTGATCCTTGCGGAACTCGGCTAGTAACCTCCTTCCAGCTAGACAGTTCACCTTTCAGTATGACCCGCTGTAGTCTCCCCTTTAACCAGTTCCTTATCCAACTTTCTATTTTCATATTAATCCCCATTTTTTCTAATTTAACTAATAATTCCCTATCTGGAACCGTATCAAATGCCTTGCTGAAATCTAAGTAAATTAGGTCCACCGCATTCCCTTTATCCACAAAATTTCTTACCTTCTCAAAAAAGGAGATCAGGTTGGTCTGGCATGATCTACCAATGGTGAAACAGCTGCTGATGGAGTCCTCATGTTCTTCGCACCATGAAGGGAGCTGAGGAACTCTCTGACTCCCTCCTGCAGGTTCTCTGGTGAGGAAGGGTCCCCAGATCTTTTGAATATATACTTCATTTACATGTGTACAAATTTCACTTTGCCATTATTGTGATTCTAACCATAGGGAGGTGAATGCACATGAAACCACAATAACTGGCTATGTCTACACTTGCAAGTTAGTTCGAATTAAGGAAGCTTAATTTGAACTAACTTAAGCTTTGGCCACACTAGGCTTTCATTAGTTCGAATTAAGGGCTTCCCTAATTTCATCTAATAAATTTGATTGCTTAGATCGCACTAACCCTTAATTTGAAATTGTTAGTTCAAATTAAGTCAATGTGGCCATATTAGTTCGAACTAACTGCTTAGTTCGAACTAATCGGCAGATTGACTTTCATGCAACTGACTAATTCAAACTAAGCGAGTGCCCTGCATGGACATGGCTAGTTCGAACTCGCATTCTAGTAGGGCCATGCTAGTTCGAACTAAAATTAGCTTTTGTAAGTGTAGACATAGCCACTGTGAGCACAGATGACTGGTTAGTTGTCTAGTCCAGTGGTTCTCAACCACTGTGTTTGGACACATTACTGTGTTACTGCACAGCAGTAAGTGTGTCGTGGAGAGCCAGGGAGATGGCTGGATTTGGCTGGAAGGGAGTGGGCTAGTGTGTCCTGTAGAGTCGCAATATCCTGCCAAGTGTGTCGCGACCCCCAAAAAGTTTGAGAACCATTGGTCTAGTCATCTGTGTATGCACTTATAACAGGGTGTCTGCATGTAAAAATTATACATGTACAAATGTGCCATCATACACAAACAGTTCTTAAAAATTACGCCCTAAAGTGGCTGGCAGCAAAGGGATTAAGCGTAGTACAGTTTTCAGACATGCAGAGACCAGAGCCAGATGCACAGACGCTATGAGCTGGGTCAGTTAACAGCAAAGGTATCTCAAACTATCTCACACCTAGAGCTATGGGATATCTGATAAGCTATATCTAGTTACTCTGATTGAACTCCGCCTTCTAGTTGACTGTCTCATCCATACTGCCAGACAGATGAGGATAGCAGTGTCCTGCTGGTAATCACAACTATAACATGGATGAAGCTGACTTTTTTGACTCTTGACTTTAATCAAAATCAGAGGGCAGCGTAAAAAAGAGGCAAATTTTCAGGAACGAGAGAGCAATTCTTTATGGAAGAAAATGTGTACATTAATAAACCATTTTTGCAGAGAGATGAAGCAGTGATTTTTTAAAAACCCCAAGCCCTTTCCAAGAATATTTTTGCAAATACTTTAGCAAAACTATACAGAAAAATCCACAGACTGGAGTCTCTGCTGCATTCTGCTTTTCCCATGCACATTTGTAAACAATTTCCCCTCTCTTTTAATACCCATTTTGACTCTCTTTCCCAATCCTTACTGCTCCCTAAAACTAATTTTAGACATGTGCAGATAATTTTGAGAAACACTAAACATTAAACCCTAGACAGAAAAAATAAGGAGTGATCATCTGACTTGTGGAGGTGTTGTTATATCTGCAGCTGATAAAATGGTGTTAATTACTACATAGCCTTTATGAGATGAATCTTCCCCTGGTATGTTTGAATGGTCTGGTGGAAGGTATTACTCATAAGGTCAAACTTCTAAATCAGTTCCCTTATTTAAAATAGTTTGGATATTTTAGAGCTGAAGATATTAATAAGAAAATGGATTCCCTTCAAACCTGCCATGGAACACAGGAAAGTTGCAGGGAAAGGTAAAGGCGGCGCCGCTATGGTTGATAGAAATGTATTGGCTTCCTAGATCAATACCCAAAATCTGGATGGGGATCTACTCATTTACTAAATCAATACTCAGATTATTCACAGGACAGAAAACCATATGGTCACTGAATCAATACCCAAAGTAAGAGGAGGTGCAGCCATACTTTATGAGAAAATGCTTTTATACCTCTTTAAAAAATTTCCCTGGAGCAGATCCTCAGCTTTTGTAGATTGTCAAAGCTGCATTAGCTTCAATGGCGACTTGACAGTTTACAGCAACTGAGGGTCTGTCCTCATGTGTTCATGCTGAGAGGGGATGGGATTTATCTATTTATTCAACTGCACAAAGTTCAGTAGAATAACTGTTCTCACTAATTGCTAATGGGTGAAATTTGCTGGCGCTTACAAGGAGACATTCTGGTAACAGATAATTAAGCATCTAAGTAGTTGAAAATGTCAGGAAAGAAAAATGATCTCTTCACCTCACTGAGTTCATTTTTAAAACTGTGTCAGTTCAGCTCATGTTGCTCCCCACACAGCTGGCTTCTCAGTCCTGTCAATGAGCTTGAATAAAGTCACTGAGCAGAGTGAAACAAAAGACAAAAGGAAAATGTGGGTAAAAGGATTCCCTTCCCCCTCTTTCTTCTCTTGCTTTCTGACTTCAGTGCTACTGGATGCGAGCCAGAAAGGATGTTCTTCACAACCTGCCAACACCAAATATCCCTGGCAGGTATGGCTTTGCAGTTTGCAGGATCCTAAGCAATAAAGCTACATCTGGCCACTTCAGTGGCATACTCTCTGCTCTGGCTTTGCTGACCATGTGGGAAATTCAGCCCTGCTGACCCCACCTACACCTAGATGGGAAGTTCAGCCTGACTAATGAATTGCTGTAGCTCTCAGCCAATACAGGATACCCAAAAATGGAGTCGATTGTGTTGATTATTACAACCAGGGCCTGAACCAGTTAAGAGTGGCAAAGATTCTTGGAGATCCTAGTCAGATGCACAAGACAGTCTCTGTGCTGCTCTTGCAGCCCTGGAGGTTTTGTATCTGCTCAGAGGGTGGTGTGGACCTGACGTCGCTTCTGCTGGTGCTGAACAAGGAGTTTTCCTATGATACATTGTCTGCTTGCCTGGCTTAATATTTGTCTTGATATTGTATCTGAGTCTGAACATGATAGTCTTCTATAATTGTTTCTGTCCAATTCAGAGTCTGCCCCATGCCTCCCAACTATGAACCTATTCCTCTTGAGAGCCATTCATCGTGTAAAATTACAACCCTATGCAATTCACTATAGTTAAGGAGATGTGTGAAGAGCATTTACTCACTGCTCAGGATCTGTTTTGCTACAGACTTTGGGTAGCTTTCTCTCCCACATATCAGTATATTTCTGATGAAATGCAATGAAATGCATGTATTGCATAGATCTTGCATCACCAGGGCTAATTAAGTGTCCCTTCATCTGTCACATGACATTTTCTCCTGCCACCTTATGCAAGTTGGTGCAATGTGGGACATGTCAATTTGCAAATCATCATGATGTATATAATATAGCTATATAGTTATGGAAATATTAGCAGATTCTTCTTCAAACTCTCATGATATCTAAGCAAAAAAAAAAAAAGTACTATTCTGTCACCTCATCTCAGGGTCTGAGATCATGGATTTAATTTCAATCTGGGCTGATGCTCAGCATTCAAGGCCCCCTGGGTGTAATAATCCATATGGCCTTCGAATTATAATACTACAAAATGATCAACAGATCAAATAGTTACAAGTGCTCCTTTTCTTTTGCTCTTGTATAACCAGTTCAAAATCCCCTGTGACTGAAAAATCAAGAAATCAGGTGATCATGCCATTAAGTTGAATTATTGTGGATATTTTTCTAAAAAAACCAAACAAAAACCCCTTCACCAGTCTTCAGTAAAGCCTCATTAAAGCAACTGAGAGCCTGCTATTCAACCAAGTCATGCTCCAGAGCACATTGAAGTCAATGGAAGCCCAGGAAGGCAAAAATAAATTTGGAGCAGGCCCAGATTAGCTAATATTGACATAAGAGCACAGGACAAGTATTTTTCTATAAATGGTCATCAGTCACTTTACAGAGCTTGGACAATAGGTAATAATGACACAGTGGACTGGATTTATTTTGTAAATAGCATTCTTTTAAAATAAATGAATGAACAAATATTAAATCTCATAAACCAGAGCAACTTCAAAGAACGCACTCAACTTGAACTGGTGCAAAACACACATTTAAAAAAATTGTCTTGGTACAGATTTGCCCAATAGACCAAAACAGCTCTGCATTTAGAGAAGATTCTACCCCATTTCCTGAAAAACTGGAATGAGCAGGCATGCTGGTTTCTCTTGCTCCTAGATGCTGGCTGAGGTATAGCATGGAGGAGAGGCGTGCGGAGAAGCTTACAGCTACTCCCCAGTGTGAGGTTGTGCAGCAGAAAGGGATTTCAGCCTTCTGGACTGCCAGTCTGGCATCTTGCATGACCACTAAGGTCACACACATATTTACAATTGTGTTACTCCAGTTTTACCTCAGCGTGAGTGTGGCTTCCACCATCTTTACACACTGGGGCTGAATAGGGGTCTTCTAGAGTAAAAGTTATCAACTGCTACACATTGAACTAAAACTCTCTCTTTCTGGGGTTTCTGTGGATCAGACACAGAGTAGGACTTGTAACATACCTTCTCCAATGGGCTGCTTAAGTCAGTGAATCTCAACCGGGGGTACACCTACCCCTGGCACTACGCAGAGCTCTTCCAGGGAGCACCTAGACTCATCTAGATATTTGCCTTTTTAAATAACAGGCTAGCAAAGTCAGTACAAACTAAAATTTCATACAGACAATGACTTGTATTCACTGCTCTCTGTACTATACAATGAAATATAAGCACAATCTTTATAGTCCAACTGATTTATTTTAAAATTATATGATAACAATGAGAAAGTAAGCAATATTTCAGTAACAGTGTGCTGTGACACTTTTATATTTTTATGTCTGATTTATTAAGCAAGTAGTTTTTAAGTGAGATGAAACTTGGGGTATGCAAGACAAATCAGACTTCTGAAAGGGGTATAGCAGTTGGAAAGGTTGGGAGCCCATGTACTAAGTCAAGGAAGAATGAAATCAAGGGTGTTACACTCATAAAACCAGAACACCACAGTGGTGAATAAAGCTTAAGGTTTATAATTTCACATGGTTAAAAAGAATTAGTTTTAAATCAATGAAAGACAAAACAAAAAATCCTGGTTTAAATAATGTATGAAGAGTGTGAATGTAAATGACAAAAGTCAAATGATAATTTACAGTTGGCCCTGGTTTTTAACTGATGCTGATGTGACTCTGTAGTACAGGGTTTTGGTAACATTGTCTCTCTTGTGGCTGAGAAGAATCACTTAGACTGAGTATATTCCTAGTAAGCAGGTGTGGTGTGGAACTGAGATTTTTGGGCCGCGAGAGATTGCTCTAAAAGTGTTAAAAAGCTCAGGCTGTGTATTGGAAAGAACTCATAACTAGTACCTTGTGACGTTCCCTTCCTGCAACCTGATCTGAAGTGCTTCTGGGCCTTCCCGATTCCCTACTCCTGGGTCCTGACTTACGCTTCCTTGCTAGGTGAACCACGGCCCCCCCCCACTCCTGGGTCAGCTCACACCAGCCTCTTGAGTGAAATTGGTCCCCTGCAGTGGAAGTGTACTCACTAGCCACTCATGGGACAGTCCTCCAGCAAGCACCCCCAGCCCCAGACGCAACACCAGGACCTTCCATCCTGCAGGGATTGGGACCCTTCCCTGATCACCGCAGGCTCATTTACTCCAGTCTGTCAGTTTAACAGTTAAACTGATATGCATCACTTTTGCTCCAAGTTAGGTGTTCACACATTCACTTTCTTCCCAAAATCCATGCTGCTTTAGCTAAAATGTTTATAAGTTTATTGATCAAAACATGATTCTAAGTGAATTATAAGGCAAATCAATGCACAACCAATTAATCAATCAGCCAAGGAGTTTATCACTACCAAATAAAAGGAAACACGTTTTCTAAGCTAAAGTTCATGGCTGCAGTCTATTTCAAGCTTACCCACATGCATGGGTTTGCAGCCGGGTCCTTCTGGCCGTGTGGAGAGCTCTCAGTCCTTTTTGAGTTACTTCAAGATGGAGTTCCTCTGGCAAAAACCCCCAAACCAGTTCAAACTGTCTTTTCTTCGCTCTTCAAACACCCCTTCCCGCCTCCTCCTCCTTGTGGTTAGGTGATTCACTTTGCTCAGAAAGGGCGGGCGATCTCCCTTCTTCAGCCAAGGTGCTACAGACATTTAGCTAGTCCATTGTTATGCTTGTTTCTTCTGGATGTGTGTTTGCAGCCCGGATTACTTCCTCCCACTTGCGCCATGTGAAATACCTTTGGGGTCATGTTTCATATCTGTACACATGTATGATGTTTCAGGAAACATGCTACCATAACAATAATGTAGAACATGCCATGAGCATGAAAAAAAAATACCTCACATGATGTATTTTGCATTAAACCACACCATCACATTGCCAGGGTGAACAGGAAGGATACACAGATCACATTACAGCAGTGTGGGGAGTGCAGTATGTCACATACCTATAAGCCACAATATTTAAAAGAACAATGAGAAGTTAAAAGTCGGGAGCTAGGCTTTCATGCACTTTACGCATGGAACTGCACGTGTAAAATGCACATGTAATTTGGTATCTACTTTAAGTAGGCCAAGATACCTGCTAGAGAAAAGGTTGAAGGAGGTTTTGGCTGCTGGGAGGGGGGTCAAAATGGGGGATCATGGGTCAAACATACTTGCTTGTGCAGGGTGATAATTGGAGAATTCAGCACTGTCAAGGGAATTTGAAAAACAACAGAGTCCTGTGGCACTTTTAAAGAGTAACAGATTTATTTATCGCATGAGCTTTCGTGGGAGAAAATCCCACTTCGTCAGACGCTTTGAAGATGGGAAACTTACAGAATGGGAGGAAATTAAATGCAGGGGGCTCAAGCGATAAATAAATCTGTTAGTCTTTAAAAGTGCCACGGGACTCTGTTGTTTTTCTACAATAGACTAACACGGCTACCCCTTTGGAATTTGACTACAAGGGAATTTGAGTGGGACATTAGTTGAGAGTGGTGGTGGGAGGGTAAAGCAGTGGGAAGGGAGCCAGAATGGGTTCCAGTAGCGAGGGTAGCATACTCTTCTTCTGCAGCTGTTCTTGTGTTGTATGGCTGAAAGGAAAAAAAAACGTTGTCCCTGGAACTGGCACTAGCCGGATGGAATTATCTGCATTCACTCCTGATGTGTTAGGTGTTCTGACACTAATTGGGGAGGCAGTAGTTAGGCCTGCTTGGTAAAGATGTATTTGTGATACGAGGTGTGGATTACTTTGAGATGTGTATCAAAGCTGTGATTGGAGGGAGCAAATCATAAATCTCCCCATATTACAATGTGTGTGAGCAAAGGAAAGAGTTGCAGGTATACCTTCAGGATCCAGTATGGATCATTTCAGTGCAGAATGGTGATGATAGATAATTAGCAGAACACAGAGATTTATTATAAGCATATTGTCAATAGGGAGCTGGGATATGACATCAGTCTAAGCATTTATTACTGGCACACACTCTAGGTAAAGCGACTATTGTCAATGTAAGGTGCAGCAGTACTAATTGAAGGAGGTAGGAGTTAACTTGGCTTGCTAGAGGCTCAGATCATTTCCATGTGCAGAAAGTCCAGTAGATCACAATCTCTTAAGTTCTCAATTAATTAGATGCTCTAGAGTGGGCAAAACATGATGCCTATGAAGGCCACAGCCACTTCTCTCTACCCAAATTAGCATATGGCCAGCCATTCTTATGGCATGTTCTCTTGCAAATTTCTACCACCAGGAACCAGGAATGGCCCAGAATCCACATGCTGGCAAATTTATTCATTTTTCCTCAGCTGTGAAGTTACCTGCACTATCAGTTCCACAGTTGCCAGAATCCACATGTTGGCAACCATATTTATTTTCTCTCAGCGGTCAAGTTACCTACACTGTCAGTTCCAAATTGCTGTGCTATGTGTCTTTGGAAATACCACATTAATCTGTCCTGAGTCAGAAAGTAGCTGCTTGCTCCCTCTGTTCTCAAGCAACCAATTCAACAGTCAATTTTAGAGGACTTAGAAAGGCCAACCTTCTAACAGCAGACATGACACAACCTTAATTACAATGGTGCTACCCACTGAATGAGATGGACCAAATTCTGCTTTCATTTAAACCAGCATAAATCTGGAGTCACTTCAGCATTAGTTACTGGAGTTAATCCAGGTCTATGCTATTGTGATTGAGACCAGAGCTGAGCCCTTTGCATACCAGCACAAAAGCACTTTTACTAGTCCTTAGGATTGAAGGTTAATGTATTTGGGTGTATTTATTCTGAATTTTCAGTCCATTTTGCCATGATAAGATAAATAAAATACCTTTAAAATGTGGTGTTCCAATATAAATATATTCTCCCAATATTTAGGGTTGCCAAGTATCCAGTTTTCGACCGGAAAGTCCTGTCGAAAAGGGGATCTGGAAGTGTCCAGTCAGTTGTTCTGATCAGACATCAAAAGTCCAGTTACTGTGGAATGGGGTGGGGTGATGGGTAAGATGCCAGGTCATTGACTCATACCAATCCCTGCTCAGCTGCGGCCTTCTCCTACCTGCAAGTAGACTCCTTGTCAGACTGCAGCAGTTTTCATCCCAGCCCCAGAACAAAGGGAACCCAGTTGGTGGGGGAAGGAGATGGGGAGGATCCAGCAAGCGACGGGGTGGTATGGGAGGGAAGGAGGGAGGGGAGCAAGCAATGGGAGTGGGGCCTTGGGGGGAAGAGGCTCTATCAGTTACCATGGTACAATATGCAGTATTAGTCCTCTCATTTGTTAACTATTCTTCAGGATATAGGGTTCTGTGCTCTTATGACAATGGGGTGGTTATTCACAGGTTTATACTGATATACATGCCTTTCACTTGAATGAAGTATTAGAACTTTTCATAACATTTTTGTCAAAACGCGATATTTTCTGTAAAAATGTTTGTGGGGTTTGTGTGTGCGTTTTCTGACCAGATCTGTTGCTATATAAGTTGGACTCCTCATAAGACCTTACAATGCTACAAAAAAGCAGGACTCTGCCTTTTAGTAGCATTTTAAGATCTAACGAGGAGTTACCCACAAAACCCTGGCAGCACTATAAAGCACAGCATGAACTGAGAAAATGGCTTTCCTTGTATATCCCAAAGGGATCATGCTGTTATTAAGCATTAAAAGTAGCTTAGCCCCAAATCATAAAACTTCTGCTGCCTGGGAGAGTGAGACTTATTACAGCCAAAATGTGGCCTTACCAATGGAGCGGTAGGGGAGAAGGTCAAATAAGTGTGAATGTTTTGCTCAGCTCTCTAATGCTTTACTATTCAGACTGTGATTTGAAAGGAAGTGGCTCAAATCATAAATGGAGAGTTTCAAGTCAAAATGGGAAAGAGATTCCTGGCAAGCATATATGATGTTCCTCCCTTCCTCTGTTCTGATTATTAGGGTGTCTATTACTTTCTAATATAAACAGTCATCACTCCCAACCTTTCTAGAAAAGCAATATGACTGTAGCAGAGGGCCTTAAAGTACTAAATGTGACAAATCAGTGAAACACAAAATCTCAGTAAAAACTAGAGCAGAGAAGGGGGGAAAAGCCCTCTAATGAATAGCATTAGTCAGTTTATAATAAGAAGGGGACTTGTAATTTAGTCATGGTTGAATGTATTCCATTTCCTCTTAGTATTCACAGCCTCTTTTTATAATTACACTTTTGTGAAAAGAGAAGTATTGGGATTCTCTGGGGTTTTGGGAATATCCTTGCTTTATCCTGAAAGCACCTGCCCTTTCCCTCCATAGCACGGTTTCTAATCCTGCTTTGGATGTAGTGAGACAAAATGGGCTTCTAATTTCATGGTTGAAATGAGAAGAGATAATATCTGTTCAGCTCCTTGCATAAAAATTGCTGTCTAGTATAAACCTTTCAGAATTTTGTCTTTGTGTCCTCAAAAGTATCAGGATGTATATATATGATCTCTATAAACCTCTGAACATGAAATGTAAGGACTGCTCCATTCTACATTAACCATTTTAGAAACAGGCAGGTCACACACAGTTTTCCATTGCATTCCTTCTTTTCATGTTTAACATATCTTCTATACATTTCTGAGTATCATAGACTGTCAGTAAATGTAAGCGCAATTTGACTCATATCGACATCTTGTAAAGACTTGTAAGGTGTAGTACCGGCAGCTGCAGCAATATATCTCAGGTTCTGGGAAGAAGTGCTATAATATGGCCCCTTTAATGTAAATTTCTAAAAATTACCACATTTGTTCAGTGTTCGAAGGCTTTAAAACCAAGCTCCAATAAGAAGCTGAGTCAGGAGAGGGTTAAAGAAATCAGTGGTGCCTGCTGTTAACGTCTTTGCTCTTTTTCAGCTTTGTAAAAGATAAATGTTTCAGATTTCAATCTGTGGTTCCCAGCAGTACTTTGGGAACACTGCAGTAGGCCCACAAAAATCGCTAATGCTGATCCAACCCTAGATAATGCGTCTCAGCAGGAATGACATAATGCCCTAAAAGAAGACTATGATGTAATGCATATCTCCAAAATCAGAGCCAATTTCCGTTACAAAGCCTTGAAGTCTAGCTGAAGGTAATGAACTAGCATTAATAGTGCAACATGCAAAACTTTGGGCATTTATGATCTTTTTTAAAAAGAGAAATTATTTCTTGAGGTTTAATGTGCTCATACAGAATGTATCAATTTCTAAAAAAAGCTTTTTCTCTCTCAACACTTTCTTGTAATCCTAATGCTTGCTGAAGACCATTAAGCATTTTGCATTGGTCTGGATGCCCACAACACATTAATATGAATGCTGTAATTTATATTGTTGATACTGTTGTTTATGCAGGTGAGGTATAAAGTGTATATAATATATTACAGTAAACCCTGCTTCATTAATACATCAGGGAAAGATTTATTAAGGTCACTAATGTCTCATGACATTTTATTTTTTAAAAGATTGTGCTAAATTCAGACCTGGGATTGCACCCAATGACAGCAGGTTAGATTTTTGCCTCATTGTGTTTAGAAACAATTCTAGTTTTTGTGTTTTTGTTTTCTCATGTTTTACTGATAAATACTTTGGCAGAAAGACGGAGCCCATTTTAGAGTTTGTCAGCTACAAATATTTATTCCTCATTTAGGGCTCGATCCTGGGAGATGTTGAGCTCCCTGAATGTGCACTGGTGGCAACGGATGTTCATCACTTTGCTTCTCTGTGACCCTGTTTACCCTCCTAACATTTATCTGTTTAGATTGTAAGCTCTATGTATTTGTAACACGCTTAGCACAATGGACACTGATTTCAACTGGGGCTCTGAGGCACAACTCTAATGCAAATACTTATTAATGTGATGCTGAGCATCGCTCAGGAGCAGGACCTCAATGTCACAGGGCCCAGTCTTGCAGTTGTTAGAGGAGTTTTGCCTGTGTGAAGACTACAGTGTCTGGCAGTAATTGGTGATAAGTCATAGGAACTCTCTTCTTTACTCTGTTTCAAAATAGCTAGATCTTTTCTATAAAGCTGGTTCTTGCTCTAATGGTGCTAGTTAGAACTATGAAGAACGAAGAAAAATGAACTGCAAACATTTTGTCAGTTTCTAAACAAAAGGAAGATCCATCTTTGTTCTCAGCCCTGCATAGCAACTTTTTGTGAACATTCATTTTGCTGTTACAAATGTTGGCTGACCAAAGCCTGGGCCCAGGGTTGAGGTACTTTTAATTACCAAAAGATTAGACTAAACTTGTACTGGATGGAAGTGAAGTAATTTACAAATGGTCGGTCACCCAGCCAGAGAATAGAAATAATGCCATGTGACTCAGAGGACCAAACATACAGCTCAAATTTCAAATTGAGTACTTGAAGGAATACTTTCGGTGAACCATTTGTTACACAGAACCTTTGTCAAACAATTTCAAATAGTGAACACATTTGTACAAATTGGAGTCTGTTCAAGGGCAATTAACAAACAGGAGAACGGACTAACGTTGAGGGATAGATTGTGAATTGTTCACGTGATTAAGTGTTAACAACAACAACAGGCAATCACAAATGAGAAGATTTATCCTGCTCCCTCCTAGCGTGCTCAGAGTTTGGGACAGGGAGACAATTCAAACCACCAGTCATCTTGTAACATAGTATTCTGCAAAGCCTGAGCTTGGAAGGAGGAAAAGTACACCCCCACAGCTGACATCCTGAGAGCCAGGAGCTATGAGGTCCAGACCCCACGCCCTGACTGTCAGAACCCTGGGAGCATGGGACCCCTTGATGAATGCATGCTGCAGGTCTGCGGAGTCAGATGGCACTATGTCCAGCTGATGCGCTGGCTCATGGTCTCTGACTCCATCAGGTGGTCCTGAGACATCTACATCGAGCACATCACCGGACACAGACAATACCATGAGGAGTAAGCAGGAGCATTTCTGTGAATCACCACCACAAGGATTTGAAGACCTCCCTCCTCACAGATGGGAACATATGAACTATCTGTGCCATGCTGCTGACACAATCCAGGACAACCCACTTTTACTACTATATATACTCCCATTCTGCCACACTTCATACACCCTCTGCCTACCTTCTATAAAGATGATGTTCCTGAATTCTGTAACACTTCTACTTCAAACCTCTGTTCTCTTGACTTTATGCAGGTTTCTGCAGAGCATGTATTTGTCATACTTGCAATCCTTAATGTAAACCAATTCCTGCCAATGACCTATACCCAATATCTGGATACCCAGCCACTCTTTATATGAACCCTATAACTGATTGTTCTTTTAATTACATTCTCTTAATATTTATAAACTATATTTTTCCTGCTGTGCTTTTAAAGCTTCTTATTCCTCCAGAATTAATCTGGATCCTGTTCCAGTACCAGTTCAAGAAAAAAAAATAAGGACAAATTGTATGGCAACCTCTGATATTAGTTGGCAGCTAAGGTTTCAAGAATGTATTTTGTAAATTGGAATATTTGAAAGATGGTCTCACCTGAAACCTGAAACTTTTTAGTAATCTCTGTGGAGAGATTTCTTTTGTGCCATGGAGCCCATTCAGTTTATTTCAGCCTTCTTCTCAAAGAGTCAGTTCTTCACATCCTGTGTGAAGTTCAGCACTAGGATCTCTTTGTTACAGAGAACACATCTGCTGCACTATGGTTCTAACAAACTTTAAGCAAGCCACCTGAGGCAACTGAGAATTATTAACAGGTAACAATACTTTGATCTTTTAAATCTGAGGTATATATTTGTGCTTTTCCAAGAAGCATCAGGGGTGCCAGAAACTGAAGTCTTGTATTTACTTACCTGCCAGATATGGCACAGCTAACTCAGGACTGGTATACATTTTTAAAATGTTATACTGTTGTAGCGCTTCAATGTAGATCAGCCCTTTTTGGCTCGAGGGCCACAAATGTCATTTTTACAACCCTGAAGGGCCACCTGTCTTTATCTATCCACTCATAAAAAATGTATTTGTATGCAATACAGAGTACAACATAGATCTCAACATACTTAAAAGTGAACATTTATTTAGTGCAAAGCAAATGTAAAATGATTTAAAATTTAGAAAATTAAACTGCTAAAACTATTAAAAAAAGTTTAAAGGTATAAAATTAAAAAATTTTAAATTCTAAAAAAAATTAAATTGTTAAAAACAGTTCATTTGGTGCTGGGAGCTGCCACCGGATTAGAGGTGGCTGCCCATAGGCTGGGATGGGAGGGCTGGGTCCAGGCACTGGGCCGGAGATGAGTGTCTGTAGGAGGCTGGGAGAGCTGGGAGTGGGCACTGGGCAGGAGGTGGGTGTCTGTGGGAGGTTGGGAGGGAGGCAAATGCCTTCAGGCTGGGAGAGCTGGGAGCAGGCAGTGGGTGGGAGGTGGGTGTCTTTGGGAGGGCTGGGAGCAGGCACTGGCTGGAAGGGACAGCTGCAGCCCTGCTCCTGGCTGTGTGTTGTGAGGGACCGGGCAACAGGAGTGTGGCTGCACCCTGGCTCTTGGCTCTGTGCTGGGACTAGGCAGCAGGAGAGTGGCCACTGCCCAGCTCCCAGGCAGTCGGAGGGAAACACAGGCCATTTTAAAAAGCCCCGCGGGCCACTTTTGTCCCACAGGCAAGGGGTTGGGAACCGCTGATGTAGATACTCCTACTGGTGTAGGTAACTGATCTCTCTGGCTGCGTCTACACTGGTAAATTAAGTCGACTTAAGCTTGCTTAAGTCGACTTAATTTACCCTGCGTCTACACTACAGTTTCCTTAAGTCGATTTATGCAAGCTGCTTAAGTCGACTTAAGGAAAATAAAGTCGACTTAATTAAAATTAAGTCGACTTTATAACACCACCTTTCTAGTAGACATAAGGCTTAAGTCGACTCCCTAGAGTTGACTTAAGCCATGTAGACGTGCGGTAGCCCTAAGTCGACCTAGGTACAATGGGGCAAAGGCTGAGCCCCCTGGCATTGGGCAAGGGGTGCCCCCCCTGCCCCTGTGGACCTCTTCTAGGTCCCCCATAGCCCCTAGAAGTCGACCTAGGCATCCAGTGTGGACGCTCTAAGTCGACTTTTTAAGTTCCCCTTTAAGTCGATTTTATTTTTAAGTGTGGACACACTAAGTCGACTTAGTTAAAGTTGACTTAAATTACCCAGCATAGACATAGCCTCCAAGAGGTGCAGTTAGGTCGGCAGAAGGAGTCTTCCATCAACCTAGCACAGCCTTCATAGGGACGTAGGCAAACATGACTATACCACTCAGGTGTATGGATTATTCACACCTTGACTGACGTCTTTAAACCAACCTAATTATTTAGTGTAGACCAAGCCTTAGTTTCTGCAGACAAGTAAACCAGTGACCTTGCTTGTTCAGTTAATAAACCACTGTGATGGCTGCAAACAGAGAAGAAAGCTCACATCTATTTGTGTTAGCTCGAGTCTGGGCCTGTTCTTTGTTCAGACTGCAGTGACTGCAACTGGAGGCTAGCTATGTTTTGTGTCACAGACCTATTTCTAAGAGAGATAGATCTGAGCTGCATGGCATCATTACATTTAGAACAATGCTGGACAAGCACTATAGCCACACATGGGAAAGGCCAGCAGCTGCTTCAAATTGTTTAAAAAAACTCATTGCAGTTAATAAATACCAAGCTGTGCTAAGCAGGCTGCTTGAGTAAAAGAGGATAGCCAGAAGGAGAGCTTAATTACCTCACTACAGCCAGAAGATGTAAGGGTGTGAGGAAAACGTATAGGAGAGAGAAAGGGAGGGGCAGAAAGTAACACAAAGAGAGGGAAACAGAACAGGGTCTTGCCTGTATCAGCAGTGCTGGCAGCTAGGTATCCCGCTGAGGACTGAATGTCGAGACAGGATGGTTTATGCGATAAAAAAAAGGAGTTAGTCTTTAAAAGTGCCACAGGACTCTTTGTTTGTTTTCCAGGACAGTAGTGGACTATTTGGTAACCGCTCCCACCCACAGCTACAAGCTAAAAGCTAAGAGCCTCTCCTTCAGCCTACAGTAAGGGACTACTTAACCTAGCACCAACTGATTCTGGGGGACAATTGATAAAGAATAGGAAAACTTATAACTATATAGGCTGTCACACTAGGCCTGAAATGGCTAAGTCATCTCGTAAAATACGTGACCCAAAGCTAACCTTTAACAATATGTTGGAGGAGAACACAATGGTAGAGTTACAAGTAGGTGAGGGTTTTGATATGCACATGTATTGTTAGTAGTGACTTGATGATGTTTACATCTATATGGTTAGAAGTCTGCAAAGTAAATGAACTGTTTCCCTATCTGTTACTATTGTTCTTTTAGATGAGGTCAAAAGGGAACATTAACATCTAGATGGAGCTTTGATGTACGAAGGTAAACTGTCTATTAATGGTGCTAATACAGCTAATTACCTGTGGTGCCCAAGAGGTGAAGGTTTTACTTCAAAGGACAATACACATTATTATTCTCCATAAGGAAGTATCTGTGAAGCGTTATCAAAGCCCACATGAAGAAATGACCTGCCAATGCCCACCTTGCTACAGCTCTAAAAGAAAGTTTGGAACATAATCCCTTTTTCTCACATCTGTCCAAGCTACTCAGGGAAAGTTTGGGCCACAGAATTGAGATCCCAGCCAGCACTGGCTTGGAATCACCCTACTAGTTCTCATGGGAGAATTAGAATGAAGTCTACACTTGGACTATTTGGTCTATATTCCTTTGAACTGGCTTTCTAACAACTGAAACTGTGAAACAAGGACTTAAACCCATCCAGGTATTGGATGTGGGCCTAAAACCTGCAAACTTCAAATTCTACTGGAAACCTGATGTATTGGACTTTCAATCATTATATGAAAGTGATTATTTTAACCCTTAACAGTACTGTCATAGTTGTTTCTTTCCTTGTACAATAAACCTTTAGTTTTACAACAGAGTCCTGTGGCACTTTTAAAGACTAACAGATTTACTTATCGCATGAGCTTTCGTGGGAGAAAATCCCACTTCGTCAGACGCTTTGAAGATGGGAAACTTACAGAATGGGAGGAAATTAAAAGCAGGGGAGTGTATGACATAGGATCAGGTCAGGCTGTAACAGCAAATCAAAATCGGTGTTGGGATTTAAACACTGGGGAACAGCACATAGAGGAGGGTGAGGTCAAATCACTTGTTGTAATGAAAGAAAAATCCACAGTCCCTGTTTAACCCCAAAACAACTAAAGGATTGGCTGGCAGCATGATATTTTGGGTAAAATCCAAACCTATACTGTAATGTGGCTGACCCTTTAGGGTCAGGAGAAATCTTTCTGGGTAAAGTGCTTGGAGTTTTAAGCAATTTCTCTCTTTACCAGACCCAGTGGCCATACTGGCTATGTCTACACTGGCAAGTTAGTTCGAATTAAGGAGGCTTAATTTGAACTAACTAAAGCCATGGCCACACTAGGCTTTAGTTAGTTCAAATTAAGGGCTTCCTTAATTCGAACTAAGAAGTTCGAATAGGGTATTTGAACTAAAGGGTTAATTCGAACTAACTAATTTCTTAGTTCGAACTAACTGGCCATTGAAATGAATGGGGATCGCTAATTCGAACTAAGCAAGTGCCATGAATGGCACTTGCTTAGTTCGAACTAACTTTTTCTAGTTCGAATTAAGCTAATTCGAGCTAACTAAAATTAGTTCGAATTAGTTAGTTCGAACTAACTAATTCGAAATAATTTTAGCAAGTGTAGACATAGCCACTGAGAACCAGTGGCTGAAATGCAGTAAAGGGGGCTGTGTATATTTTGTTTTGGCTTCTTGATATCCAGAGTGGGGGGTCAGAAGCATTGTTTGTGGCTGGTTGGGGAGTTTAGCTCCAGGTAACCCACCAGTGCTGGGAGAATCTGCTCTCCTTTTTGCAGCTTGCTCTGATCTTTGCATATTCAGGTGGTTATCCCAGGAGGCCTAGCTTCCTGTCTCTGTCTCAAGATCAGTCTTTCTAGTCCACTTTGTGTGGAACTTCACAATTGCAAGTAGGTACTTTTGTTATTCCCATTATACAGCTGAGGAGAGTAAGGCCCAGAGGGCATGTCTACGCAGCTTGTGGCAATTACCCTGCCCGCCAGGGTTAACAGACTTCGGCTTGCAGGGCTCATGCTACTTTTCTAAACACAGATCTGTGTAGACAGCACTTTGGAGTTGTGGCTTGGGCTGGAGTTCGGGCTTTGAGGGAGTGATTGGGCTGGGCTGTCGACCCAGGCTAGCAACCTCCGCTGTCACAGGCTGGGTAGACATACACAAGTTGTGCAAAAGATTAACACAGTGAGTCAATGAAAAAGCCAAGAACAGCACCTAGTTCCTGGGCTGAAGCCATTTTCACTGAACCAAGCTGCTTGACTCTGGTGGCTTCTGTAAGAAACATCCAATCTCTTTTTTTGGAAAGACTTCTGGCACAGTTCAACTTACAGCATACTTTACTGTCGAGGTTTATTCTTTCAGGACAAATTGAGCCTTCAGGTAAGCAGCTGCATAGGTATCGGAATCAATAGCTTTGTGCCAGCTATTGATTTCAATAGCTTTACACCTGCCTTCCTGAAGGCTAACATTCAGCTTTGAGTGTACTCACTCACTCCTCTAGGCCACTGTCTTAGACAGGTTCACTTCATCTTAGATATACAGCAGAGAATAGAATGGACCAGGGAAGAGCAGCTAAACTGAATGGAAATATTCTATAGAATGAGAAATTGCAGATACCTAGGATTATTTAGCCTACAAAGAAGCAGAGTTAGAAAGGACTTGACAGAAATATTCAAAATTCCAAAGTGATCATAATTCCAATATTCCAGCGATCATAGTGACAACAGATCAGTCCCTCCTGACTGTGTCCCATCACACAAGTACAACAGGACCCTATGGAATCAAAGGCAATACATTTAATATGAATTAAAAGAAATATTACTTGACTCATTGTGCAGACAGCCGGTGGACTTCACAGTGGCAGCAGGTGAATGTGAAGTACTTGTAGCTGGATTTTTAGAAAGTGCCGGATAATTTCATCTTCACAAACAATGTGTGCAGCAAAGCAATTCAAGGCTCAGCTTTCATTCATCAGAGTGAAAACTGGTTGCCTGGGGCTGCTCAGGAAGGAGCTCTCCTCCTTGTTCAGAACTGCACAGATCACGAGGGGCACTACAAGCTTTTTTCATTAAACTAAATATGACCTGAGATAGGATGCTGGATTAGACATACTAATATATGGTCAGATACAGCAAATACTACCTTCAGTGGGATAAATCCTCAGCTGTGTCAAGTTCCAGAGGGGTAGCCATGTTAGACTGTATATAGCAAAATCAACCAAAGTGCTGTGGCACCTTAAAGACTAACATAATTCTTCAGGCATAAGCTTTCATGGGCTCCAACCCACTTTGTCAGATGCATGAAGTGGAAACAACAGTTAGGAGGTGTATATATACTCTTGCAAGGGTGAGAAACATTACAATGGGGAGGGCACGTGCTAACAAAGTCAATTCAGTTAGGGTAGATGAGGCCCATTCATGAAAACTGATTAGAAACTGTTCTTATCAACTGCCTAATCAACTGTT
>ML685768.1:6084985-6104494 GCA_007922175.1 Pelusios castaneus
AATTGACATAGTTGACAGCTCCGATGTCCCAGAGTGGCGTTGATTGGCACTCTGGGACATTTCCGGAGGCCAATCATTGCGCGGTAAGCATACACACGAGCTCAAACGTGCAACAGATGATCCGCAACAGCTGTTACCGCTCTCGTCCGAGTGGTTGTTGGATTGCGCGACAGCAAGGCAGTTAACGCGCAACAGCCCTGTTGCACGTGTGTACGCCATTGTTGCTATCGCGCAGTAATGAGCTTTAATGCGCGATAAACTGATCGTGTGTACATGCCCTTAGTTTCCACTTCATGCACCTGACAAAGTGGGTTGCAGCCCATGAAAGCTTATGCTCGAAGATATTTGTTAATCTTTAAGGTGCCACAGGCCTTTCGTTGTTTTAGCTGTGTCAAGCTCGTTCCCGACTATGCTGGGAAAGAAGAAAATGTAACTCTAAGCCACCTTCTTGGTTCCCTCATTCTGGCATTAGCAATAGGTCAAAACATCCTCTGGCATAATTTAGAGCATCTTAATGGCTACTCTAAGTCACACCGACTGTAATGCGCCCATAGACACCATGCTGCTGGCTGAGGATCATCTAAAGCTCTGTGCTCTCTGGTTCGTCTCCACCTCTCTCCATCACTGACATGCAGAGGAGGTAGAGTGGGCTGAGCTGGCTTTACACCACCTGATGATTCCTCTCCATCACGGGACATCTCAGATGCCCATTGACATATTCTCAGGCTGCTGTTCACTGTTTGAGAAGGGCAAAGTGCCAGAAGAATGGCTACCGATCTCCCTAGAATGTCTAAAACTTTTTAAAAGATGCTCTAGTTTAACCGGCTGCCTATTCTGCTGCATCCTCACAGTTAGCAATAATGTAAATATTTAACAGTAGGAGAGCTTCCCTGAAACCAGTGGAGACACTCCTGATTTCTTCTGGCGTACCCAAGAGTAGCCTCTGGCCTCTTTCCCCTCTTACACTTTTCTGTACAGTAACTAACCCACCTGTGGTGCTGTAGAAATAATAAATCACAGTAACAACTACAGAACACAGAGCTAAGGGCAGCACTGTCAGTGATCAATCCAGAACAGAGCCAAAGGAAACACTCATAGTATGGGGTGAGGCCTGGCACCTGGCGTGGGTTAGGGCCCATTTTAATTTAGCAAAACATCCCTTTTTAAGTCCCACAGTGACATTTTAATGAGCTAATATTCCATTTTTATTTTTTGTTTGGGTGCGTCATTTTTCAGCCCCTACGATGCTGCTAAATAAAGAGCTGCAGACACTTTAGTACAGGCTTTCAATATCTAAAAGGGAGCTGCATCGGGAGCTGCTGTTTCTGAGAGGCTCTGGCACAGCCTTAAACTTTCAGCCATATGTTTGCTCATAATGGTTTCGTTCTCCAGAGCACTGAAGAAAAGTGTGACTTTTGGGTGTGCAGTTGCTGATGGTTTCCTCTCAGATGCATGTGCTGAAATGAATGATTTATAATTATACTCTAAGGTGGTAGCACTGCCTATTATTAAGGCTGCCTGATGCACCCATTACAAGTCACTGTTTCCATTTGCTCATATCTGTACCAGCCTTTAACCATTATGGTTGAAATTTTCAATACTGGGTGATGTTATGTTCCCAGCATACAGACGGAATTAAATAAAAGCCATAAAAACACTCTTGCTGGAAGGTTGCAACAGAATAATACTTGATATCTTAGAGTTCAGAATGATCAAACAAAATATCTCAAAGCCAGAGAGAGACAAAACAAGTTGCTCCCTAAAGCAGTGAGACACAACATAACTCACCATCTTATTGCAGGCTGACTGGCTGCTGCAAATTGATTCTCATCACATGCTTTATTACAAAGCCCCCTTGCCTAGGAGCAAGAGAGTCAGGAAACCCTTTAGGCTATGTTTACACTAGAAAAAGTTAGGTCGACTTTGTTAAGTCAACTTAATAAGGTTGACTTTGGGTTGACTTAAAGTCGACCTTATTAAATCGACTTAACAAGTGGGCTAAGTTGACTTAACTTTAAGTTGATTTAGTCCATTTTGTTAAGTCGACCTAACCACCCTTAAGTCGACTTAATAAAGTCAACTTAAGGGTTACTCCACATCCACACTGTCCTTAAGTCGAATTAAGGAGTCAACTTAAGGCTTAAGTCGACATAATGTGTGGCTCTTTTTAAGTTGACTGAAGGAAAGTCTGGTGTAGACAGGGAGTAATTTAGGTCGACTTAAGCCTCCTTAAGTCGACCTGAATTGCTAGTGTAGACATACCCCTAGGCATTCAAGTGACCAATTATAATTTTTATGCAGTTTTCAATGCATGACAGATGCCTGCTTCAGGTTAAGAGATTTTGGAAAATTTCAGCCAAGCAGTTCAGCTATTTCCAAGAGCAAGGCTAGGGTAAAATACATTATTTTGCCTATGTTAAAAAAAAAATCCACTTTTCTTTGAGAAGCTCTAGCACCCCCATGCTCTGGAGCAGGGATTTGAATTTTGACTAGGGCATGTGTGCCAGGGATGGGCTTTTTGCTATTCCTCTGAAAATCCATCTAAATTTGTCCAAACTATACATTTTTTGGAAAATCACAGTTCATACATACTGAATAGAGACATGCTTAAACTTTGCAGCTACCTTTCCCAAAGATTTTGAGTAGGACTGAGCAGGACTTCCCCTATAGTTGTGGGCTGCTGGGGGCCACTCTTTCCTGTGCTCTAAAAGCCCTCTCCTGTGTGTTGGGCCTAGGTAGCATGGAGAAAGAAGCTACTTGATTTGAATGAAGAAGGGACAAGAGTTGGAGCTGGGGATGAGGGTAGACTAGGCTCAGGAACCTGTGGGAGAAGGAGGAGCCTGGGCCTGGAGACTAGCAGGGGAGATTGAGAGTAGGACATCGGGGATTTGTGTGTGAAAGAATAGGACTGGCTTGAGAGGACACTGAGAATAGTGGGGCCAAGGAAAGGTAGCCTAGGGCATAAAGTATTAAGCACAGAAAGTTATGGAGATGGTCTTACAGTCACGGACACAATCACTTCTCTTTAATACAAATAATTTATTTTATACTATATTTTTCTCTCAAAGGCACCAAAACTACTTGAACATACAACCAAACAGCACACTGCACAATAGTGGGTGTTGCCCTACACTCTGGAACTCACAAAATCCTTGGGTATATCTTGGGTATACTAATGAAGCAGTTCAAGCCTTACTTATATAAGTGTGTAACCAAAAGTGGTCCGCCCTTGGGGATTTACAAGGGTTTTCCAGGAATTTCCGTTTAACCTGCCTGCCTCAGTTTACTCTTGAGAGGACAAGGATACAGCCTTCTACTCAAAGGATTGACACTCAGACAGTAATTTCTTTGAAAAAAATATATAAAGCATTAATACTGTACAGTGTTGTATTAGAATATCAAATTGATTACACTATAACATACAATTTCTTATACATATGAATACCCTGACATTACAATAACATTCTTAATACTGCTACAAACTAACATTTTAAGAATGTTGATCAGGCAATCAAAGAACTTTTGTGATTAGAGATCATTCAAACACAAACATCCAGCTTTATGTACAATCATACCCATACATTTCTTATATTTAGAAAAATCATAATTACTCTCCTTCTTCTTAGGTATATATCTCTGTTTCATCTTGGGGCCTTCTGCTCTGTTTTATTTCTGCCTGCTACTTTTATTTTCTATTCTTTTTCTTTGATCATGTAATTGCTCACACTCAAGCATGTTAGTACTCTGCCTTATATACAATTTTCTGAACCTTTCTTATTGGTTGCTTTTTTAAGGTCAATTGATAGCATCGTCCCACCAAGGGGTGATATCATTTTTAACCAATTAGTTATGCGATATAATTAGCTCTGCTTATTTACTTTAAACTTCTACCTACTGACCTCTCCCTGCAGGTATTAGGAGGCCCTTTATTTCACCCCAGTCTACCTTTTTGTTATTGATCAGTTTCTTAATACCTCCATTTTGTCTCTTTCTCTCTCTTAACAATGACATTATCAGCCATCATTTTAGATTTCTAGCTAAACTTGCTCTAAACTATCATTATTCACTACTTATCAAAAGCCTTAAACTTAAAACTAACTATATTTCTATTTATGTCTAATCACTACGATTTTGTCACCATCTTTGTTATTTAAATCAGAACAGATAAAATCCATGATGTTTTTCTTCCCCTCTCTGCTTGCTTTTTTGCTGTGTGGTTAAATGCTATCTCTAATGCTGATCTCCTTATATGGACAACCAGTTTAAAAAAATCTCTTATATCAGTGGGGACTTCAGTTGTAAACTCTTTGAGGCAGGGAACATCTCCTTGTTTGAAAGCTCAGGTGATAAATAAATTTGTTAGTCTTTTGTAGTGCTCACAAGAGTCAAGACTCCTTGGCTATGTCTACACTTGCAAGTTAGGTCAATTTAAGGAGGCTTAAGTCAACTTAACTTAGTCCCTGTCCACACCAGGCTTTCATTAAGTCGACTTTGAAAATTCCTTAAGTCGACTTAATGAAAGGTTAGGTCAACTTAATAAGAACTGCCAGTTAGGTCGACCTAAACCTTAGGTCAGCTCCTTAGGTCGACCTAAGCACAGTGTGGATGCTTAAGTTCCCTTTATTAAGTTGACCTAAGGGCAGTTAGGTCCACTTATCAAGGCCCCATTCAGGGGAACCACTTTGTTAAGTCAACTTAAAGTAGACCTTATTAGGTCGACTTAACAAAGTCGACCTACCTTTTCATAGTGTAGACATAGCCCTTGTTTGTTTCCCTTGTTCTGTGTGTGTTGAATACCTAGCACAGTGGGGTCTTGTTCTTATGAAAAATGAGTGGGATCTCTAATGATCACATAGCACAGACATAATCTCTGCTTTTAAGGATCCATTTGAAACACACACACACACACACACACACACACACACACACACACACACAAAAGGCATAGAACTTCATTGATCTACTTCTAATGACTGAAGGGCTGAGTCAAGATTTCTGGGATTTGAGCCTATGGTTCCATGTTTAGTTACACCTGACAGAATTTCATGCTTCAATAACACATGCTTTTTGGGACATAGATTCAAATGCGAATGGAAATACCACAACACAAATCTATTCTCAGGACAAGGTTTATAGGTAAAAGAAAAAGAAACAAGGCATATACTTACTCTCTTCTTTTGCAAACTGATGATTTTTGTGTCCTTTGCAGATTCCTTAAATGTTAAGTAGTTGTTAGAGTTTGAGAAATTCATGTTACATTGTGGGCATTTCATTGATCCATTCTACTCAGAAAATTATGAGAGGAAAACAAATCACTCATTTGAGGTCAGCATCACATTTATTATGGCAGCAAATGGACAGCACAGATTCAGCACGCATCAAAATTCATAGCTCCCTTAATATAGGAAATTGCTGATCCACCCTGATCAGTCTCTGGGCTTGAGAAAGAAAATATATAACCCACACCGAACACAGAGGGAAGCAATGATACATGGGAACATTAACTGATATGTAGCTTCTGTGAGCTCTAGAAATCCTCCCTTTGGCCTAACTTACTGTGTCTGTTCATGCAACATTTTCTTTTCGTGACTCAGCATTGGAAATGTGCAGGGTTTTGCATCAGCAATTCATTGGATGGTAATGACTGAGCATTAAGCCTGTGAATTATGCAACAGCTTTTGTATCCAGAAGCTTCTGTCACATGCATGGTCACATATCAGTAGTTTGTTGTGCTTTACAGTCAGATGCACTATACAGCAGGACAGCTTCTGGGCAACCAAGAACTACGATTCTAAACACGTTGGGCCAAATTCAGTCATTTCAGTGAAATTACAAGAAGGATGAGTTTGGCCCATTGAAGTCAACCTTCTGTATAACCTGGATCCTGATCTGATAGAATAGTTCAAAAGTAGTAGCCGGAAATTATTCCATGCTAGATTGTAAATTCTTTGTGAGCGAAGCAATCTTTTTGTTCCCTTTGTACAGTGCTTAGCACAATGTGGTCCTGGTCTATGACTAGGGCTCTTGGGCATTATGGCAATACAAATGATAATACAGTTCCTTTCCTCTCTGTCTCTCTTCCTTATGAACTACTGTGTCCAACACCAGGTGTCACACACTGCTCACTAAACATGGCACGGCATTTTAGTGAAACAAGTTGGTTATCTGACAAGGAATCAGCCCTCAACAGACAGGTTTGGAATTACCTTTAACATTTCAATTACAGTGTGATTACTCTGACTTCTCTTGAGTTTGGTAATTTTGCTGATTACAGTTGCCAGTCCATAGATGAAAATTTATGAGCTTAAGTAGGGTTTGGATTATGTACGAAATCCAGCAGGATAGCAAAACTTCCCTGCTCAGCGTATTATCAAAATCCTTTCCCTCAAGTTACGATGAGTTGTTCATCCTACACCAGCCTTAAACAGGTTAATGAAGTGGAGGGGGGTGGGTAGGGTTGCCTTGATAGGCTACACCTATGCGGAATTAGGTCTGATAAGCAATCCCTGATTGGGAGTAGAGCCCAGCTGAGAAGAAACAGACAGGGCTATGATAAAGCCAGGAAGTTGGCAGCAGAAAGGGGCTGTAGTGTGGAGGTCTACAATCAATCTCTAGGCTTAGAGAAGAAAGGGAGAAAATCAGGGAGAGAATAGAAGATCTGGCCCTAAGGAAAAGGTGTACTTAGAGGAGGGTGGAGAAAGGATCTGAGAGAGGCATAGAAGGAGTAGCCTAGGAAAATAGCAAGCTTTGGGATAGTGTATAGCTCTGGTTTTAGGGTTGCTGGGCTGGAATTTGGAGCGGTGGGTGGGCCCAGGTTCATTTACCAGCTACTGGAGAGGTAGCACAGATGTCAGTGGAGTGGAAGACTGCCTAGGAGAGTCATCTAGTGGGATGTTGGTCCTCTAGAAGAGGGAAACCTACAGTGATCTGGCCAGAGGTTGTGTTGGAGATAGAGAAATGACAAGATGCATGAATGAGTAACAGAAGGGGGCATTAGATGTGAGTGGAGCTAATCCCTAGAGCAGTTAGGAGGAGGTGCCCCTCATGGTGAGTGGACTTTGACAAAGTGTTCTCCTAGAATGAGGTTGGGGTTCATTTATGACCAGTGGCACTGTGGAATTAAGGGCAAGGGGCACCATAATATCTGCTAATGAATTTCAGATGGTCTATTGTGTTCAAGTGTATCCTAATTCTTTTATGTCATGGAACGTATCTGTTAAGTATCATGCAAGGTAAGTATGAAAATCTCAAAACTCACCGGTAGTCATCACTGTGTAACGCAGGGTGCAATCCATACTAATGTAGAGTTGTGTCACTGCTTACCCCATGACAGCTGCCAAGACAGAGTATGTATTTGCCCAGGGATGTAACTTATTACAAGCAGATAGATAACTAGATGCTGACTGTGTCTGGTAGAGGTTCCCTCAGAAACTCTTCACAGATTACACACAACCTCCTCTCCTGCCAACTCCCTTGTGCAGGCACTCACGGCAGCTCCCCTCCCTCTGCTGGTAAGCCAGTCTGAGTGAGTCCTGTGAGCAGAGCAGAGGGGACTTGGGCTGTTGGAGGGAGGGGAAACCTGGTACAGGAGCTGGCCTTATGACAGTGATGAGGAGAGTAGTGCTGGCTACCCCATTGCCTGCTTAGGGTTGGCCCAGTAGCCTTCCATCATGGTGGAGGATGAGGAAGGAATGGCATCAGGGTCAAAATCTGAGGGGCACTGTGACCTGGTGCATAAGGGCAACAGTGCTGTTCAGGGTTGGCCCTATGGCTCCTATCCCATGATGGAAGATCTGCAGGGCCAGACCTGAGTGGGCAGTGGGGTAGCCAAGACTGCTTCTTCTCAACTTGGCATCACTGTTATTGATATGTACTGTGCATCAAATGCATATAGCTATGGGTGCCACTGGTGTACAAGGGGGAGCCTTCCATCCACTGCCCCCACTCCTGTACAGGGACCAAGCACAGCTTCAGTGCTAGTGCTGTCTTGAGTGCTCCCTACTGATCTTCCTGGGCACTAGTTTTCCAAAAAGGGAGGGACAGTAAAAAGTACTCAGGGCCTTGGGGTGGCCAGCAGAACTACTTGTGCCTGGAGGGGAGCACAGTCCTTCCTGGAGGACTGGAGAGCTTTGGGAGGCATACTGACTCTCTTAGGCACACTTTGTGGCAAAGCCATTTGGGCTACCAAACAGCTATCGATGGCGAAATCTTACAGCAACTACCTATCTTAGATTAGATTTGAACCAGTGGCCTAGATATAAAATGCCTTGTAATCCACTAGTGGGGTTTCTATATCTACATTTCTCCCAGCCTGACACTATCTTGTATATCTTTATGAAATAAAAGCAGAAATCACCAGGGCTGGCAGTTCTTTTAAATTCCTTATGAACTATTATTATTTGGTCAATCATGCACAAAGAGCTCTGCTCCAGTGTTTCCTTGCTGGTGAGTTTCTAACTCCCCGACTACACTGTCATGGAATCTTTTGGAGACAGCACGCGTTCTCCTCTAGGTAAACTTAAGTCTGTCTTTCATTTAAATATTAATTTGGAATTGCACATTGTAACCTGCAATATTCCTACTCTCTGTAAGGATTAAAATGATTGAGTCTCAGAACTTGTTTTAATCAAGCATTTCAATACTGCTGAGACCTGCAGTCTGCCACGTTCCTTGCACCATCCAGTCTTTTGACATGCTAACAAAATTGAAATGAGTTCCTTCATCTTAGACAAGGATAATTAATCTTCAAACACTGTTTATCTTAGTCAAAAAAATCCCTAGAATTCAGAACCAAATTAATTTAAAGTCTAAATCTGCTTTAACTAGTAATTGGTTAATCAATGGGCTTGATGTGTAATTATATTCTTTGTTCACACTCCTTACAGGCTTGAATAGACCACATAATTCCTATGTTGCTTTCATTCCTATGATTAGACCATGTGACATATATATATATGCTGTATATACTGTGAGGCAAATTTCTTCCTGAAATAATTTCCCTGATGTTGTTGGGGTTGTACACAAGGGATGAACTTGACCTTTTCTTTTCTTTTCTTTTCTTTTCTTTTCTTTTCTTGTAACTTATAAAAGTTAAAATCTGAAAGATTTCTTATGGGTTTTTTTGTTGGTTTAGATTTTTACAATTCAGGTTAAGAATGTACTGTGAGTTTTCAGCTTTAGGCTGTTGCTCACTCTCCATCAATAATGAAACAATCTATAGCAAGCTTTTATTTCCTTTGCTTGGACTAGATGCATTTTTTAAGACTAGGGGATTCTTTTCTTGAATCTTTGCTGCTATTAAAGGGGCAATGGGACAGGGTATCCCTGGAGGTTCCTCTGTCAGCGGAGCACCGGCAGCTGTCTTCCCTAGCGCTCCACTGACAGGGGAACCTCTGAAGGTTCCCCTGTCAGCTGACCACCATCAGCTCCCTGCTGGCTGGATCTGCGTGGGTTTGGGGAGAAGAAAGCGGGGCTTCCGGTAAGAAGGGAGCCTGTGCTCCCTTCTCCAAGGGACCCATTAGGGGGTCCTGGCAAGAAGATAGCCCCGGTTCCAACCCGTGACTCCCTTCTGCCGGGAAGCCTTGGGTCCCGGCGAGAAAGGAGCTGTGAGTCCCGGCAAGAAGGGACCCACGGGTCCTTTGTGCCAGGGACCGCAGCTCTCTGCTCAGCAGGGAGCCCCAGCTATGTCCACACTTGGAAAGTTAAGTCGACTTGTTAAGTTGACTTAACAAGGTCGACCTTGTTAAGTCGATTTAACAGAGTCGACTTAACTTTTTAAGTGTAGACATAGCCTGAGAATCCTATTTACTTCCACACAGAATAGCAAGGAAATCTTAGCCATGAAATATATATCCTTAGCTGGTATATATTATCATAGTTCAATTGAAATCAATAGGTGCATACTGATTTACATCAGCTAAGGATCATGTCCAATGTATTTCTATACCCTTGGCAGGGATCAGTACTCATGGTCAATACACCTGACCACTGGGACTGGGTAAACCAGAGCAGTTGATTAGTAACAAGCCTTGTAGGAGGCTCATGAAAGGGGAGTTCACCCAGTAAGAGCATTTACCTAGGATTATCAAATAACACCAGTGCTGGCTCAGAGTTCCTTTTTCCTCCTCTAAAATGGTTAACCCAGGGTCTTAGTCATTCCTTTCTGTGGTACACTTTATTGCTGCTATTGGATTAGATTATGACTATCAGGCTAGATTACTTCAGTGAACCTTCCACATGATATTATTGCCTCTCCACCAGCTCCTGGCTGCAGAAACCCCAGCTGGGCTGTGTGGTTTGCTGCTTGCAGAGTACCCAGACGTGTACTATTGAGCTCCAGAACACAGGCATGCCTTGGGACAGAGGAAGGAAGAAGCCCAGGGAACCTGCCTGTGGGGTGACTGTGCCCCAGTGGGGCTGGAGTTGGCATGTTGCAGACAAAGCCCCACTGACCCTGTGGCAGGATGGCCCACCACTGGTAAGGCCCTGGGCTGGAATGCACTGGAGTTGGGCAGGTTTGCGTCCCCTTCTCTGTCCCTGTCATGCTGCCCTGGATTCAGGGCCATCCTTGGGGTGGGGGGGAGGGCGGCAAATGGGCGATCGCCCCAGGCCCCGCAGTTACATGGGCCCTGCACTGTCCCACTCCCATCGGGGCAGTGCAGGGCCCACACCGCAGCCCCCCCACAGCTGCGCCATGCCCTTCTCCCCGCTGCCTTCGGCAACTAGCCAAAGGCAGAGGGGTGGGGCAAGAGCACTTTGTCTGGCCTCTGGGCCAGCCCTCCTCGCCCCCAGGGCAGAGCAGCTGGCTGGCTGGCCCCCAGATGGAGCCTCAGCCGGGGCCGGCAGGTGGCCTCGTGCTCGGTGCTGGGGCTGGTGGCCTCATGCTCCAGGCCAGGGCCGGGGCTGGGGCCGGCAGCCTCTGGGCGGCCTCGGGTTTCGGGGCCAGGGCTGGTAGAGCCGGTGCGTGGGCTTGGGTTCCTGGCCTGGGCCGGGGCTGGCTCTCTGCCAGCAGGTGGCCTCAAGGCCGGCTCCCAGTTCCTGGGGAGGCGATTGGGGTTCCTGGGGGATGGAGTGGGCTGGCCCACCGCCACACTCCCCTCCAGCATGGGGGGTGGGGTCCCCACCTAGGCCGATTGGCCCTGGGCCCCGCTCCCCCAAGGGATGGCCCTGCCTGGGTTTACAGGTGAACAGTGGTTCTAGGTGTTTACCTTACTGGTGTCCTGCCAATGAACCCCTGGTACCTTTGGGTACCACTTAAGGCCATGGTGTGCCAAGGCCCTGAGGGGCTAAAGACTCCTTACCAGCCCTGCCCTGCTTCCTTGGGCCGGACCCTTTTTTCTGCTATGTTCCTAAAAGGATGGTGTTGTGCAATGGCTGGAACAGCAAAAACGTGTGGCCTCCCTCCAACTAGGATGCCGAGGGAAGGCTAATCTATGGCTATGGGCCTACACATGGTGGAGAATGTGGGCATTCATCACCCCTTGATGACAAAGATACCAAATCAAGAGAATCATGGATCTGGACAAATTTATAACATGGTGGGATGAGATGCAGCAACAGAAGCATGACGCCCAGCTGCAATGGCAACAACAGCTGTTCCAGACTCTGGGGACCCAGCAGCAGGAACAACAGCAACAATATACCCAGGAGCTAGCCACCCTGCACCTGGCTCAGCCTGTACAGAAGATCCTAGGGCACCTGCTGCTGGCCCCTCCCCAGCGCCACTTCACCTCACAAAGCAGGGAACAGGTGATGATCCCAAAGCTTTATTGACCACCTTTGAATGTATTGCATTCACTACAGGTTGAGGTCCAGACCAGCGGGCCACTCTCTTGGCCCCCTACCTAACTGGGATCTCTTAGGCCACCTACCAGGCATTCCTGGATCATGAGGCCTGGGATTACTGGTTCATGAAGGCTGCCATCCTTGATGTGCTAGACATCGGTCCTGAAACATTTTATCAACAATTCTGGGGAAAGACCTCCCGTGCCATGGGCTGTGGCCCAAGAACTCAAAGATGCCTTCTGGCAGTGGCTGCAACCAGATTGCTGCTCTGCCATCAACCTGACAGAACAGACTGTGGTGGAACAGTTCCTACATATCCTGCCAGCCTGCAGAAAAAGCTGGGCGATGCAGCACAGTCCCACCACTTTGAGCCAGGCAGTGCAACTGATGGAGGAATTTCTGGCTATGGAGAGCCTGGTCCCACTGACCTTGCCTGGCCTCAGTATGAGCCCTCTGGGTGGGTCAATACTGTGCCCCTCCCGGAGGGCAGCCCGTTTCAGTCCACCTTGGGTTGCAGCCACCTCACAGTCCAGCCACTCAGGCAAGCAAAGGAGGGCCAACCCAATCCACAGAACTCCCAAAGTCATCTCCAAGGACCATGGGCCTGGCAGTGGCATAGCAAGGGGGAGGTGGGGTGGCCATGCATCCGGGTGCCAGGCTGCAGGGGAGTGCCAGGCCAGCTTGGCCAGGGCTGGATTAGAGGGGTGCTGGTCTGAGCTCTGCACTTTTGGGGTGCCCCAACCTCCTCCTGCATGGGCCAGCACTGGAGGGGGGCCCCCTTCAATGCTGCAGGGGGGGCTGGGGCCAGAGGCCACACTCCTGTTCTCCACTGTGCTCTCAGTGCAGCGTTCTGGCCCAGCCCGCCCCATCGCTGGCTGGCTGGTCCACCCCAGGGGGTGGGGTGGGGTGGGGCGGGCCAGTGTGTGGCCGCTGTTCCTCAAGGGCTGGAGGCAGGCTGTACTGGGGTGGGCTGGCCAGCCAGCCAGCCAGCTGGGGATGGGCTGGAATGTTGTGCTGAGAGTGCAGCAGAGGCCGGGAGGACAGCCTCTGGCCCTGGCCCACCTTGAAGCATTGAACAGGTGTCCCTCCTCCAGTGCTGGGGGCTGTGGCTGCCCCCTGCCATTCTGGCCTGCATGGGAGGAGGGCGGGGGCACCCGCTGGTGCCCCATAAATGGGGAGTCCTGGCTGGTGCCCCTAAAATGTGCAGCCCCTCAGAGAGAGGTCCCCCCCTCCATGGGGCACCTGTGGGTTGGTGCTGAGACCCCCTGTTGCCCTGCATGGGGGGGTGGTTTCCTGCAAGTTGTGGGGTGGCTTGGGGTGCCTGGGGGGAGAGCAAATGTGGTCTTGGACTGCAGATGCCAACCACCTTTGCTGCACCACTGGGATCTGGGTGATTTCAGCTGGGGTAGGGCCCTGCTTCATCTGTGGCCAAATAGGACACTTCTGATGTTAGTACCTGATGATGGACTGTAACTTTTTGGCCTGTTTTATGCTGGGGAAGGATGGGCATGGAAGTGATCCACCCTGAAGACCACTGGACTCATAGACCTTGCCAGAAGTTGCATGCGGGCCCTGGTAAACTCAGGGTAAAGGCAGACCCTCATCCTTAGGAAGTTAGTCCCTGAAGATGGCCATGTTCTCGGGCAGGTTGGGTTTTGATGTATACATGGAGACTTGAGGACATACCCAACACTCCCTGTCACCTTGCCCATCAAGGGGGTGACCCATGTGCTCCCAGTGAGGCTGATTGCCCTACCCTGTAATCTTGGGGAGGGACTGGCCTGCCTTTGCAGATGTGCTATAGACTGTGGATCATCAAGGGGGTCCATTGGGGATGGCCCTGGAAAAAGGATCCACCCTGGATAAGACATCCCGAGCTGAGCTCCTCTGGCCTGTCCCAAGGAAATGGTGGCCCCTACGATGGACAGCACTGACCCCCTCCAGGACCCCAGAGCTGAGAGCAGATCCTACCCTTAGATGGGTCTGTTACCAGTTGCCTGTGGTAAACAGGGTAGTGATGGACCCCCAGCGGGCAACTCAATGGCCACGATTTGAACTGCAGCAGGACAAACTACTGACTCAGATGGGACTCCCTCACCCAGGAGGCTCGAACGCAGTTACTGGTGCTCCAGGTTCATCACAGAGGGGTGATGCATCTCACACATGATATCCTGGTGGTGGGCTATCGGGGCATAGACAAGATGTTGGTCCACATTCTGGCACAGTTCTTTTGGCCTGGGGTACATCAAGATGTCAAGGACTACTGTGCATCATGTCTGGAGTACCAGTGAGCAGTACCAGTCCCCTTGTTCCCCTTCCCATTGGTCAGGACACCCTTTGATTGGGTCACTGTTGATCTGGTTAGCTCCTGGAGAGGAGTGCGGCCAGATATTGCTACCTCTTGGTTATTATAAACTACAGCACCCAGGTCCTGGAGACCATCCAACTGAAGAATGGAAAGGTTTGGACCATCATTGGGGAACTGCGGAAGCTCTTTGCAGAGGTGGGATTTCCCCAGGAATTCCTCTTGGATCAGCGGACTAATTTCATTTCCTGTCTCTTTTGGGAAGTATGTGACACGCTTGGCATCAAGGAAATCTGGATGTCAGTGTACCACCGGCACTCTGATTGGTAAGTTGAGAGGTTTAACTGGACCCTCAAGGGTATGCTGGCCTGAGGAACTTCTCTACAGAGGACCATCGGTGGTGGGACCAATTGATTCCCCCCCCATCTCCTTCTCATGGCAGTTGATGAGGTACCCCAGGCCTCAACTCAGTTTTCCCCCTTTGGATTCCTGTATGGCTGACAACCCAGAGGGATATTGGACCTAGTATGCAAGACTTGGGAGCAGATGCTGTCCTGCACCAAAGGGTGCCTGCAATAAGTTGAGGAGCTCCAAGATTGCCTCCAACAGGTAGGAACCCTGGCCTGTGCAAACCGCCAGGATGCCTAAGCTACCCTGATGCAGATCTATAATTATGGCATGTGGACCTGGACCTTTGAGCCTGGCAACAGGATCCTGGTATTACTCCCATTGACTAAGTCCAAACTGCTAACCTAGTGGTAGGGCCTCTGAGAGGTCATCCAGCAGATGGGCTCTGTGAACTTTGAAATCCGGCAACCTGACCCGAGAAAGAAAAGGCAGGTGAATCATATAAGCTGCTGAAACTTTGGCATGAGAGAGGGGGGACTCATGATTGCCCTATACCCTCCTGATCCAGACCTTGGGCCATGAATCCCCAATGCAACAGTCATGGGTGAGCTATCATTGAGTGATAACCTTATTGAGGAGCAAAGACAACAGGCCAAACACCTCCTGGAGGCCTTTGCCTGAACCTTCACCGGCATCCTGAACCAGTTTGTCTGGGTGCCCTTCGGCCTCCCTGGGGCTCCTGCAACATTCCAGCGCCTCATGGATTGGCCTCTGCAGCCGCACTTAGCATATGCTCTTGCCTATTTAGATGATGTTATAGTCTACAGCTGGCACTGGCAGGAACATCTTTCTCAGGTTGCTGTGGTTTTACGATCCTATGGGATGCTTGCTTAACTGCAAATTCAAAGAAGTGTCACATAGGGTGGCAGGAGACCACCTACCTTGGCTATACCCTAGGTTGGGGGAACCTGCAACCTTTTGGTTGGGAATGTACAGGCCCTCCAAGAGTTCCTGGAGCTGGTCACCAAGAAGCAAGTGTGGCAGTTCCTAGGGCTGGCAAGATACTATTGGCACTTTGTACCCAACTTTGCTACCATCACCATTCCCGGTTCTTTATATTAACCACAAATTGTTCCCTGGGAGCAGAAGTATGTGATGGTTGGGAAGGAGGCTTTGGCTGTGAAATGGGTGGTGGGGGCTTTTAAGATATTACCTCCTGGGATGCCTCTTTATGATTATCACTGACCATGCACCCCCACCAGTGGTTACAACAAACGAAGGACACCAATGCCTGGTTGCTGCAAAGGTACCTCGCCCTGCAGCCCTTTGCCTACACTGTTCAATACTGGGGTGGTAAGGACTACCTTACTGGGCTGGTAAGGACCACGTGATTGCAGATGCCTTGTCGCACACAGGGGAAGGATCCAGGGCCAGCTCCAGAAGCTAAGAGCTGGACTTCCAGGGTGTGTGTGTAGCAGAGTATGGCTTTCCTCTGAGCAGGATGCCGAGGGAGGGTTGCACTCCCCCCACTGGACAGAGCTGGGAACTAGCAAGCCCAGGACCTGGAAGAAGAAGGGCAGAATCAAAGCAGAAACCAGAAATATAAAGAGTGGGCCTGAAGACTCAGTCTAGGGCAAGCTGCTAAGGGAGCTGGACTTGTCTGGCCTGCTGCCTGAGCCACGTTCTGCTGAGGACTCCAACCTTCCCAGAGATGAGCCCCCCAGAGCTTGGGGAGGCAGAAAGCTGAGGGAATTGCCAGAGTTCCCTGCAGGAGAAGACTTGGGGGAGCTGCCATCAGACCCAGACTGCGAGGAGCTTCCAGCTACAGAAACCACCGATGGGCTGTGCGGTTTGCTGCTCACAGAATACCTGGAGGTGTATTATTAATCCCCAGAATACAGGTTCTCCTTGGGGACAGAAAGAGGAAGTGGCCCAGGGAACCCGCCTGTGGGTGGACTGTGCTCCAGTGAGGCCAGAGGAGGAACATTGTGGGTAGAGCACCGCTGACGGCCCTGGCCTGGGATGCATGGAGTTGGGTGGGCCTGCATCATCCTCCCCACCTCCCTGCCATGCTGCTCTGTTTTTATGGGCAAGCAATGTTTCTAGGCATTAACCTTTCTGGTGCTGTTGCCAGTGAACCCCTGGTATCTGTGTCTACTGCTTGGGGCCCTGGTGGGTTGAGGCCCTGGGGGGGGGAAGGGGCCTAAAGACCTCTTACCAGCCCTGCCCTGACTGGGAATGGGGGGTTAAAGACTCTGGGATTTGTGTGCCTTGCTTGGGCTAGGCCTCTTTTTCCATTAATTTCCCCACAGGATGGTGTTGTGCAAAGGCTGGGACCGCAAAGAGGTGTAGCCTCACTCCGAAGGGAACACGGAGGAAGGGCCATCCTGCGCCTACCTGCCCACAAGGCTGTTAACAGAAGCAGTAGGTAGTGGATTCCACACCTTGATTTCATTCAAGCGAGTGGATGAATCAGCGGGACTAGCTTTGGCATAATTTCAAATGCTGTTCAGCATCAGATTGAGAGATAATTATAGCTAAAATTCTAAGAGGCAATCTATGGATCACTTGTTCTCAGCATTTGCATTCTAGATGCACTCCCCACAGGCTGGTAGGAGGCTCCTGCTGGGCAAGAACATGTTTAAATGCTCCTCAGGAGAAGCACATGATCAAATTTATCAAAGTCACCGTCCTTCCTTCCAGCAAGCATTATCTTTTAAGATCATCCTTAAAAGGTTTCCTAGAGTTAGGTTTCTAAAGTGAATGTCAGAGCACACCATCATATAGAAAGCAATTTCTAGGATCATTTTAATCCATTCAGCTAAGAGCGACCCCACCCCCGGCCCCAGCCATGAAGCCTAACTTCTCAGTTTTTATATGTTAATGAATAGTTCTTTCTTATCCATGTTCACAGAAATCCCTGTCTTCCACTTTAAGCTCACTGGATTGTAAATGCTGGCATGTCCTAAAATCCTCGTCACCTCCACTAGCTCCTCCGTAGTGACCCCTACAGGATTCCCAGTTCTACTCAGTTCCACACGACCCCTTAGAGAAGCCAGTACCAATCATCCTTCCATCGGTGTCCCATTCTGTGAAGCAAGTTTCACAGCAGAACTCACACATCCATATCCTTTCTGAGTGTGCTGGCATCCAGCTACTCCCTCTCCTGCTGGCTTTCTCACAGAAGGTCTGGACAGAGTCATTCTGCTTCCTTTATAGCAATTTTGGACTGTCTTGTTCTCAGTGAACCTAGCACCTTATTTTTGATAGTGACATATAGTGCAGCCAATATCTACCATGCTAGGGCTTAATCCCAAACTCACAGACACCACTAGAAACAAATCCCACTGACTCCACTGGATGTGGGGATCAGGTCACTATTTTGTACATTCCCCTCCCTCAGCTCGCAAAACCATAACGTACAAGTCTATTGATTAAGAAAAAGAAACAAACGTAATATCATTTTCCTGCAGTAAGCACCCATTGGAGTTAGCAATAGCCAGCAGTCAACGAGCTGTCTTTACTGCACAGTTGCCCAGCAACTCAGAGTGTGGTTTTCTCCTTCCTTAGAAAAAAAGATACCACGACATTTCCCGCTGTTCAGTTACATTGTGTGACCCAGGCAGTATAAGTTTGATCTCTGAGCACAACTGACTTCCCATGTGGTTCTTCTGTGGTTTCTATTTAGGTTAGCTTCAAAACATACTAGTTAAGAACCTTAATTACAGAAAGTAATCAAAGAACATTGATTCCTGGATGTGATAATCTCTAATCTCATCACTCTTCACCTCCAGATATCCTCTTTGAGTTAAAACCTGAATCCTACAAAAGAGTGACATGGTTTCTGTGTAGGGACCAGGCTTACAGTACTCTGTTTTTACTGAATACCACAGCCTTTGCCTGATACCACTGTTTGTATGTTTGTTCCATACACACGTGACAGACATGGCAGTGACTACAGTAGACAGTCTGCCTTTTGAAAACATCTATTGGAAGGTCATGAAGAAGAGCTCCGGGTAGCAAGAAAGTCTATCTTTTTCACCAACAGAAGTTGGTCCAATATAAGATATTACTTCACCTACCTTATCTCTGAAGTGCTTCAAGAACAGTCAAGAAGGGATGTTTTTGATCCTAAGATCAGATTTAAAGACAGAAAAACAAGTGGAACTTCATGAAAAATTTTCTTTGATTTTGATTCATATGGATTTGCAGCTCATGAATGAACCCAAAGTTTCAAATTAAAATACCCACAAAACAGAGTTTCATCAGGGTTTATATCAAAATCATGTCAAACCTTAAATTTTGAGGTGTTTGGTATAAAGTTTGTAAAGTTCATTAAGCTTTCGCCCAGGAGTTGAGTGGTATTCTACTCAAGAGTTTCCTCAGAACTGCCCCCAATGCCAGACTTGCTGGATCTTTCTTCTAAATGGTTAAGAGTCAAATAGTTAACAATAGGAATAGTGAAATGAATTACCCTTAAATTTCAATTAGTAACCATTGTAAGAAAAGGAAGCTGTTCCCACCTCTATTATACATACAGTTTAGGCAGTCTGTTTGCAGACCTAGAATAGCAGCACTGCACCAGTTGAGTGTGGATGGAGATCTTTGCGACAAGAAGTGCTGGAAATTCATTTTTCTTAGAAACAAGTTTGAATTATAAATTGCTGAACTCAAGCATTCAAAAATCACAAGTCAGGCTTCTTCTGCAAAATCTGTGAGATTGGATTAAAATAATGAGATTTTAAACACAAGATTTGGTACATTGTTTAGTTTCTGATGGTTTAGGAAGGGAGCATGGCAGAAAAGAGCTGACAAATCATCATATTGTTTATGGTCAAAGGAGGCTGGAATATTCTTTGTGTAAGAGACTGAATATGACAGAATGTGGCAGCTTTATGAAGATGCCCAGAGGGGTAGCCGTGTTAGTCTGTGTACAGCAAAAACAACGAGAGTCCTGTGGCACCTTATAGACTAACAGCTTTCTTCGGGCATAAGCTTTCGTGGGCTATAACCCACTTCGTCAGATGCATCTGACGAAGTGGGTTATAGCCCACCAAAGCTTATGCCCGAAG